>JAWPHD010002006.1:0-280521 GCA_037043455.1 Cyrtodaria siliqua | reverse complement strand
CGTTACCAAACTTGCATAGATTTTTAATACGAATTATAGGTTGGACAAGTTCGAAAATCGGCTGAATTGGGTAAGTAACACCGGAGTTAAGGCCCTTGTTTTTCTAAAAAATGGCATTTTCTGCCTTGTGAACACTCTAGCACCTTCATTTATTATTTGATCTTTACCAAACTTCAACAGATTGTTAATATTAATGAAAGCTCAAACAAGTTCGAAAACCAGCTAAATCAGATCAGTAACACCGGAGTTATGGCCCTTGTTTTTTCTGAAAAATGCTATTTTCTGCCTTGTGAACTCTCTAGGGCCTTCAATATTAATCCGATCTTTACTTTACTTTGCCAGTGTCTTTATATCAATAAAAGCTTGAACAAGTTCGAAAACCGGCAAGATCGAAATAATTTCAACGGAGTTAAGGCCCTTGTTTTGCTGAAAAATGCCATATTAAGCCTTGTGAACACTCTAGCACCTTCATTTATTATTTGATCTTTACCAAACTTGCACAGATTGTTAATATCAATGAAAGCTCGGACAAGTTTGAAAACCAGCTAGACCGGACCATTAACAGCGGAGTTATTGCCCTTGATTTAGTTAAAATTGATATATTTGGCCTCATTAAGATGATAAGGCCTTTATCTTTCATCCAATCTTTACCAAACTTTACCAGATTGTTTATATAAATGAGAGCTAGGACAAGTTCGAAAACTAGCAGGCCGTGGCCATTAACAGCGGAGTTATGGCCCTTGATTTAGTTAAAGATGCTATATTTTGCCTCGTTAAGACGATAGGGCCTTTATCTTTTATTCGATCTTTACCAAACTTTACCAGATTGTTTATATAAATGAAAGCTTGGACATTTCGAAGGTCAGCCAGATTGGACCAGTAACAGATGAGTTATGGCCCTTGATTTAGTTTGAAATTGCTATATTTTGCCTCGTTAATTCGATAGGGCATTCATCTTTTATCTGATCTTTACAAAACTTTACCTGATTGTTTATATCAATGACAGCTCAGACAATTTCGAAAATCAGCCAGATCGGACCAGTAACAGATGAGTTATGGCCCTTGATTTAGTTAAAAATGGTATACTTTGCCTCGTTAAGACGATAGGGCCTTCATTTTTCATGCGATCTTTATGAAACTTTACCAGATTGTTAATATCAATGACAGCTCGGTCAAGTTCGAAAACCTATATTTTGCCTCGTTAAGACGATAAGGCCTTCATCTTTTGTCCGATCTTTAAGAAACTTTACCAGATTGTTAATATCAATGAAAGCTTGGACAAGTTTGAAAAACATCCAGATTGGACCATTTACATCGGAGTAATGGCCCTTGATTTTCTGAAATATGCTATATCTTGGCCTGATTAAGACGAAAGGGCCTTCATTTGGCCGGATTTCATTGAAACTTTGCAGGGATGATCAGTACCAAGCCTAGTTGTACATAGTCACCGTGTTCCAGTTGAATGATTTTGGTGGAGTTTTAGCCCTTTGAAGGTTTTAATACACAAACTTTGTTCTGACTAGTTCTCTTGAACCCCTGGCCGGATTAAACAAAACTTTTTAGGGATGATCAATTCTATGTCTAGTTGTGCAAATCATCGCCGTGTTCCGGTTGAATGATTTTTGGCGGAGTTATGGCCCTTTAAAGGTTTTAATACACAAACTTCGTTCTAATCTACTTCTCCTGAACCCCTCGCCAGATTTCAATGAAAATTTGCAGGGATGATCAGCACCAAGCCTAGTTGTGCATGTCATCGTCACGTTTCGGTTTACAGATATTTGGCAGAGTTATGGCCCTTTAAAGGATTTTGATACCACAATTTTTTTCTGGGCTAGTTCTCCTGAACCTCTGGCTGGATACAGACGAAACTTGACAAGGATGATCAGTATAAAGCCTAGTTGTGCATATCATCGCCATATTTCGGTTGAATGATTTTGGCAGAGTTGTGACCCTTTAAATGTTTTAATACACAAACTTTGTCCAGATTAGTCTCTTCTGAACTCTTTGCCAGATTTCAGCGAATCTTGGCGAGGATTATCAGTACTAAGCCTAATTGCACCTGTCGTTGCCATGTTCTGGTTGAATGATTTTTGAAATACTTATGGCCCCTTATACATAAACTTTATCTTGAGCCAGTAGAGCGTCCACAGGCCCTCTTGGACCTCTTGTTAAACATCTTACGGTAAGTCTCAAATTTTAAAACTGTTCACATTTTGCACCTAAGCATTCAATGTAGACAATTATCTGTGCATTATGTGCAGAACTATCAAATGTATCAGAAAATGAAATGAAATCGCGTTCATTTGTGAATTGTAAATCCAAGTAAAGAATTTAAGAAATCAAATTGTCGTAAGTTGTTTCATAAAGCAGGGTCCACTGTATTGTTGCAAAATTATAGTTTGTACATTGGCAAATTGCCAGTTTAATAACATTTAAACGTAAATAAAAACGAGTCTCAATATCAGATAACACAGAATCAATTTCGTCAATGACAGGTGACCGATATTATTTCTTGATTATAAATTGGGAATTATTTGATATCAACAGATGCATGTCATACACGTAATGGTTGATATCAATAAATCGATCGTTCTATACCTAAATTATTGATATCAAAATATGCATTTCTTCAAAGAAAGTGCTGCTGATCCACAGTAACGAAGAAATAATAAGATTTTCCAGATCTTCAATCCCAAGGGAACTTAAACTTCTCCTAGTGACGTTTTCAAAAAGGACACATTCAAATGTCAAATAAACAAACCATGATTAATACAAGAAATCCGTGGATTCACATGTCTCGCCTAACGGGGGCTGGACTTAAAATAAAAAGGTCAATGATGCTTAAATGAAAGTTTGTAAACATTTTAGTAACTAAAAACAATCGAGTTTACTGTTTGCTGATATGACATTTAAGTGCATTTGTTTAAAAACAAAATGCCATTCTATTAAAACAAGAGGCCCAAGAGTGCCTGTGGATGCACTACTGGCTAAAACGGCTCATATCAAGGGTTGTCGACATACAATTCCCATCAGTATTTTTATTTAAAACTTTGCAAAAACAACAGGGATAGGATGGCCTTAGATCGCTCACCTGGTAATCGTGGGCAATAAGTCTGCTGTGTCTAGTCTGGCATGGGCATTTTTTTAATTTGTCCCACTTTTTTCTATGAATGAAATTTCATAAAAATGGGTGGGGGAGGGGGTGGGGTGCGGGTGTGGGGGGAGGTTATATTAACATTCTAAACAAATATGATAAAGATCAGATAAAAAATTAAGTAACTACAGATCTAACAAAGGAAAATACAATATACATTTTTTCAACAACTCAAGGGCCATAACCTGTCGTTACTAACTAGATCTAGCTGGTTTTCGAACTTGTCCAAAATTTCATTGATATACCATGCTTTGCACAACTAGACATCATACTGAGGCTTCCTGCCAAATTTTGTTGAATTCCGACAAGCCGTTTAGGAGGAGTAGCGCCGACAAGAAATTTAAAGTATCAATGTCAAAGAACCATAACTCCGTCATAAATCTGCAAACTGGAACAAAAGCGCGATATGCACAACTAGACATCTTACCGATGCTTCCTGCCAAGTTTCGTCGAAATCCAAGAAGGCGTTTAGGAGAAGTAACGCCGACAAGAAATTAAGAAAAAAAAAATGACAAGGGCCCGTAACTCCATCAAAAATCAACGAACCGGAAAAAAAATGCAATAGGCACAGCAATGCTTCCTGCTAACACGGCGTTAGCACCAATTTTTTTTTAAAAAAACAACAACAATAAAATAAGAAAATTAAAACAAAATAAAAAAATATCTAATAAAACAAAAAAAATCAATCAATCAATAATCAAAAAAAAAAATTAATAAAAAAAGAAAGGCAAAACATCTGGTAAAGTTTGGCAAAGATCAGATGAAAAATGAAAGCCCTATCGTAATAACGAGGCAAATATAGCATTTTAAACTAAATCAAGGGCAATAACTCCGCTGTTATTGGTCCGATCTGGCTGGTTTTCGAACTTTTGCGAGCTTTCATTGATATTAAGAATCTGGTAAAGTTTGGTAAAGATCGGATGAAAAATGAAGGCCTTTGGCCAGTAGAGTTAACAATCATCAGCTCCAAAAAGTAGGTCAAGGTCATAGATGAAATCCAGGCATCCAAAAAAAAGATGCACTACCAAAGACACAACTATGTCAAAATAGAATATGTTTTCTTCCAAAGATTAAGCTATAAATTAGGTTTAAAACATCTAGTGCATAATTCTAGTTCATGAGAAAGTGATGTAAATGTAACAATTAAAGTTATCTGCCCTTTGCTTGGATGGTGAAGGTCACATCCACATTTGCTTTGTCACGTGGCAATGTACCACTCAAGATACAACTATAAGCAAAGTTTGAAAGGTCTTAGTGCATACAGTTTGCGAAAAAGTGACCTAAACGCCAAAGTTGAAGGTAAAAAATATAAGGTTATCTGCCATTGCTTGGAGGGTCAAGGTCACTTCCAGATTTGCGATGTACCACTCAAGATACAACTATAAGCAAAGTTTTAAAGGTCTAGTGCATACAGTTTGTGAAAAAGTGACCTAAAAATATTAAGTTATCTGCCCTTTGCTTAGAGGGTCAAGGTCACTTGTCACGTCGCAATGTACCACCTATGATACAACTATAAGCAAAGTTTGAAAGGTCTAGTGCATACAGTTTGTGAGAAAATGATCTAAACGCAAAACTTGAATCTTGAAGCCGCGCCGCCGCCGGAAAAGCAACACCTATGTCTCTTAGGCGAGACAAAAACTACATTCAGCACATATACCTGTATTATAGCTATGTAATGGCCAGCTGTAGCTGCGGGAATGGTTCTCCATTACAGGTCACGTGATCTTCTTTGTAAATAAGGCGTATATTTTATTTTGTTGTGTGATCGAATTAGACTTTATTTGAATTAGATGAATATAAATATGATATAGTTTATACAGATAATTCCAATGGGTCCAAAGACTCGTCAGGATACAACATATACATATAAAATTGACAGCGATTGTGAAATATGTATACAACAGTATACCAACAACTTATATAATAACGTACTCATTTATATACATACGGTAACAAATAATACTTCTGTAGTTAAATTTGTGTTGCCTTTACCGCAGATATACCGAGAACAAGGTGACTGAACCATTACATTGAATTGCTAATATGTGCATGCACATATTTATATTAATCTATTTATAACATTACATACGCGCTATATGTGTGCACCATATACATCCTATTTCATTTCAATAACATGCGGATCAATGAGGTGCATATTTACATTTCTACATATCTACAGATCTTACGAAACTGAAGAGCATTTTGAATGGTTTTCACTTGAATTTGGAATGACACCGATCACTGTTCCATGTCGCCTCCACGTCCCATTTAATATAATGTAGTTAATTATAGTTTATAGTTTACATTAAAACGTATACATATCTTAGATATTCACATTTTAGTAATTAAATATGTAAAATGAATTTCAACTATTACTGATCATTTGAAATCTTGAAGGTGTTGATAATGTATCGTGATATATGCTTTTCATGTCGTCATATTTGCTTTTCAATGTCCAGTCACAGCCATTGCAGTGTTGAGGAATAAAACAAGAAATACAAGAGAAGATACATACACATATATACTGATCGACATATATTCATTTACATTGTTTCGTTAAAAATCATTTAACAATAAAAACATTTGAATAAATATTCAGTAAAAAAACATAGACCGTGCACGTATGCTCCCTCTTTGTCCATACCTCTCTGTATCTGTCTCGTTGTTTCTCTGCTCTCTCTCTATCTCATGTATTCTCTCTCTTTCTTTACGCGTGTATTTCTTTATGTCTTTCTATGTGTCTCTCTTTCTCTCTCTCTATAATCAATATGTCTCTCTCTCTCTCTATGTATGTCATTTTCTCTCCCCCCCCCCCACCCATCTCTATCTATGCGTGGTGTGTGTGTGTGTGTGTGTGTGAACCAGAATATACATACGACTATTAAATTGCATATATCGCTGAATTAATTAACATTTTATACATATAAAAAACGTTTTTAAATACCAGCCAAAAACGAGAAATTATATCATAAATCCCGTAGAGGTCATTACTGAAAACGTGCAGAACAGCATAATAGCGGCGGACATACTCAATGGCGAATGTAATGCATACTTTTCTACATGGACCCTTGGGTATTTTGCGATATTCTTCTAATTGTGCGATGACCGAACAGATTGTGGACCCTATGCTGACGTCTAAAATCCTCATATGACGGTAGCGGTTGATGTTTGTCTTAAATATTATCTTGTCGTACCCTCAACTGTTTGTTCTGTTGTTGGTCCGGCTTCTGCAAAGTCACTGAGTACAGACTTTGTGGCTTTCTACAAAAAATTTTAAATAGTATATATACATGATCATTTATGTGTTATACTTATATTGCCTATTAACGCCGACGTTTTTGTTAGAGAATATAACCTGGCTGGGATATCTTTATTTACACTGTCCCGTTTAATTTAATGGCAATCAGGTAAGAGTGAGGTTTGATGCATCATATAACCTGGTTTAAACCCCCAGCGACCTTTTTTGCCATTGACCGTTCCAAGGCGGCGGTAGCCCTACTCTCAACCCTTTTACGTTTGTGGCGTCATATCTTGCCTCTCATTCATATTTGTAGTTGTTGTTTGTTTTTGTTTGTGTTTGTGTTTGATTGTGATCCTTGAATGCTACATTTCCTGTATTATTATATTATTATTACATTTTTTTTTGTTCAAATTAAAAATGGTTTTCGGTTTAAAGACCATGGTCGGGATTTCTTTATTTACACTGTCCTGTTTTAATGGGATGACAGTAGGGTAAGTGTGAGGTTTGGTGCACCCTAGAACCGGTTTAAACCCCCAGTGGCCTACTCTGCCACTGACCGGTCCAAGGCGGTAGCCCTATTGTCAACCCTTTTGTGTTTGTGATGTCGTTTGCTTTTATTATTACTTTTGCCTTCTTGTTTGTCTGTTTGCATGTTTGTTTTTGTGTTTTGTGATTGACTGTCCTCCTTGAATGCTACATTCCCTGTCCGATCTTTTTATATTTCATTTAGTTGTTTACAAGTGCCTATCCAATATACAATGTGAAACACATTTAAAAAGTACGATATGCACTGTGTGCTGTTTATTATTAACACATTTGCACGGTTTTAGTTTAAACTTATTTATTTTACATCGATTGTAACGAAAGCTCTATGAAATTATTTGAATCGCTCTCGATGTCTTCCTATGTAGAACCAGTACTAAGCAATACAGATAAAGTGTCTTGCTCAGGGACGTAACGCATATGACAATGACGGGAATCGAACCCACGATTTTTGGATCATGGGTCCAACGCTCTACCACTGGACCACAGCGCTCCGCAAACACGCAAACAGACAAACATGGTTTTAACACTGACCCTATGTAATTTACGGTATCATTTCTCTATCAATTTATTCTCGAGTTTAATAACGTTTTCGGCTTTTTAGGTAACATAAAAATACCTTTCCACTGGCATATAAGTGCTAACAGTAAGACGCCTATTCCATTGTTTAACATCAATTTTCGATTCTGGCCCATTTCTTTTTTTACCGAGCAGATCTATATAATATTTAATCAATTACAATCAGTTACACTCATTTTAGCGAACATCTTGTAAATAAAGATGGCCATCTTGGATGACGGATAAATCACCACGTGTGTACACGTGTTTACACGTGCAATGCATTGATGCAATATCGTCCATGTAACATCTGATAAAATTGGAAATACTTCTCCTGTGAATAAGATTAAACAGACAATAGTAGCTTACTCGAGTATTCGGCTAAAGACAACTAATAAATAAACAAGCACATCTGATACTTTAAACGTTTTAATAAGCTGACTAACAAACAATTGAACAAATTACACAACACAGAGACACGGATTGATGTAGTAAAAATAGATTATAAGCAAACGGAAATCGACAATGATATACAGACAGAACAAATTGGAGCAACAAGTTGCCACCAAATCCCTAAAATCAAATTATAATGTCGTGTACAAAGAAGATGTAAAGACATATAATTATGCAGTTCACATTTTTCCTACACGACAATGACACACATAAAGCAGTTTCTGAAGTTTGTTTTGACTTTTTGCTTTGTTAGAAATTAATCTGTAGTATCATTTGCAGATAATATAGCGGAATGAATGATCGTAAAAATATGCCCACATTCGGCGCATGGATTTTGCTTTTAGTTCTATACGGCACGGTATTGCATATGTGTTAAACTTTGAGTCAACGTCATTTTGTCCAGGAACGTACCATCCTGACCATCTACCATTAAACCACTGTAGTTTATAGGCGATAATTGTTCCTCCAAGAATAGCTTCGTCAACACGGCGGTTCATGTTAGCTTTCCAGCGACAGTCACGTGTCGCTGATGTCTTCATCACCTCAGTGCACTTGGCAAAATCTGCACGGTTCTTGACACAGTCTCGACCGGAGCACGGAGTAAAGCCTGTCACAGTAACGATCGTACAGGTAAATGCCAATAGGAGGATGATGGCTTTTCGCATCGTGAGCTGTAAAACATATAAACGTAACACATATATAGTACCTATATACGCAGATGTAGCGATTACTTCGTCTATTACAACGCAATACAACCATACACTATACACTAAAGCGACTCACGGCAATCTTGAAGTGTTTGAAATGGGTGTCTCGATTTATATATCCAATAAAAAAATTACTTTTACCCCGGTTACATTTAAATAAATCAAATTTTAAGTATTCATTATTTCGTCTTATTATACTATAATTTTTAATATATTATTGGTGCATTAATGTCAAAAATTAATAATATGCACAAATAAATTGCTAAATACTATTCTTATAATTAATATTAATAATTGAATAAATGCAAGTTATGCGGAAAAACTAACGAAACGCCGTGAGTTTTTAAAAACAAAGATTGCCGTTTGTCCCTTTAAACAATAATTTAATTAAATGTAATACATACAAGCTACACTAACTATAACATTTCCGTTTCAATAATCCATTAAAGTCTTAAACATAAACAAAGACACCATTTTCTTTTATAAGCATACAGTCCCGTTATTGATGTAAGCGGTTGTTCAAAGTGCAGCATGTACTTGCATGTATGTTTTTGCTGACGCTTGTTTTGAAACATTGATTATAAAAATGCTGGAATTAATTGCTCTAAAGTACTTGAAGATGTATTCTCCGGAAAAACACCTATTTGTTCCCTAATAGTTACTAGTAACCCCTTTACGATGTCCGTTATGTCGCTATTTAATTGACATGGGTACCTACATGTGTTTATCAAATACATTTATTTGATTTATACGAATTATACTGTTTAAATATAAGGTATTGGCTTTATATGTTTGTTTATTTGTGTTATGTCGCCTGCATAAACATACAATGCTGGCGTATTTGAAGGCAAGTTTGCTATGATTGACAATGTTCATATACCCGTATTCCACGTGAAGTTACATGGACTAAATTTCGTAATTATTGAAACAATAGCCACCTTCTACTTTTAAAGCGCGCACACAAAGCTGTTTAAATTCAAGGAATGAAACATAATCCCAGCCTAGCAACATTAGCTTATGATACGCACTAAAATGACATATATTTACATGGACTGTGTAGCTTTAAGCAACCTTTTTCATTTCTATTAAATAACAAAACATAGAAGTTATGAGTGTAGTATTAAAAATATACTATAGGAACCTTTATCCGGTGATCTTGGTATTGTATTAATACAATAGACTTTTAGCATGCAACAGTTCTAGAACATAAGTATTTCAGTATAGCCTCCAGATAGTACTACCGACATTGTCTATAAAGTGCAGCACACCCACTGCATCAAAGTTAGTGTCGGCCGGCCTGGGGTAGTCGCAAAATGGTGGTCAGTAATTATTTTTCATTCTTCTTTTGTAAAAAAAAGACATTTTCACTAATTTAAAGTGTCATTTTTGGTTTATATCACATTGTTGATCTATTTGTTACATATTCAAGCATTGTGTTAAAATTGTGAGTTTTGATATTTTTTGCTGACATGGAAATAAATGTTTGAATACAATATTTTGACATCTCAGTGTTATGTTTTTAACGGGAGCATTCATTCATGAGACAAGTTCTTTCTTAGAAGATACATGACGCCCACTTTTCTGTGGACTTTTTGGAAGCATATGTGCCATTTGTGATAAGAATGTAAGTTATTCCTTTTTAACATGTTTAAATTGGGCCTAGCTATGAATGACAACATACTACACGTTTGATATCAGCATGAATCGTCCTGAAATTACTGAGACTTGTGCTTGTCTTTGCATGTGTGTACATCTGTATTTCGCTATAACAATAAATACGGATATTAAACAAAACCGTATTTATAAAAACAATAAACAAGAAAATATCTGAAAAAGTGATACATATTTTACAAAAAAACAACAACAAAAAAACAACACCAACAACAAAAAAATGTCGGCCATCTGCTTCGAACATTCAATAAAAATTCTATGTTTGATGATATTCCACTAGTTTTACCACTACACTACATGTTCGTTGATGCATTTTGTACTGCAAAACATCTTGTTATTTATATATTTAAACAACCCAATACAATGATAATTTTCCCATATTTACCTGCCCACCCTACTTGTCTACTTTCGAATTTACCGTTAACCCTTGACCTTACCGTTAACCCTTAACCCGCTTTACTTGTTTATATACCCGTTGATGGGCATTTGTTGATTTACATATATAGTTTATATTACTACCATATCATCCCTTATTTTTTAATAGTTTTATCTTTATATATTTACATTAATTTTTAATTACTACTTCATTTCTTCATCTTTCGTCGGTTTTTGCGCACACTATGACCTATTTATGTGTCGACGTGCCCTTAACACCATTCATTCATTCATTAACCCGCTTAGCACGACTATAATAGCCTTTGCGTCCATTGTAAACCCAGATCAGGGTTTACAATGTCCAGCTGCTGATCAGTCATTTTCCCAAAAACCTCCTTCCACATGAATGGAATGTTCTTAATTCAAAGAAAGAACAGTCGATTATATATATATGTAGCGGGTTAAGGACTGACGTCAAATTATCGAGTCCGGACTGTACATAATGATACGCATAATTTACCAAATCATTAGTATTGTATGCACCCTAGTATAGATCTAATTCAAAACTTAGAACGTTCTCTTACGGCGAGCTACTCATTAAAAGGAATTGTTCAATGCATCATATTGCGAAACGTCGGTGGTTCTACCCAGGTGCCCGCCCGTGCACGAAAATTGCCCGGAGGGCCACCTGGGGGTCTTCCTCCACAAATGGAAGCTGGAAAGTCATCATAGCTGTTGGTGCGACTATACAATTCAATTCAGTTCAATTCAATTCAATTCAATTCATCATACCTAGACAAACAATAACATTGTCCATTAAAGGGACACACGGCAATCTAGAGTTGTATTGTATTCATTGCAATTAGCATGATTAGCACCTCGATTTATTAATCCTGCATCACATTCACTTTAAAACTGTCGCATATAATTAAATAAAACAATTAAATAAAAAAATGAGATTTAAATTTTCTTCAGTCTTCTACCAAATTATTTGGTGCAATATTATCAAAAGTCAGTAATATGTAAAAATAAGTTTGCACTGTTCGTAAACTGAACATTAATGATTGCAAATACGCAAAAAAATCAAGATTGCTCTGCGTCCCTTTAACCTTTCATTATAACTCGATAAATCAAATAGTAAGCGTTATTGCTAGATGCCCATGTAAATTTTGTGTTCATTGTATAGCACTGTTCTAAACGTTTTAAAATGGTAATTCTTAAAAATAAAATAAACAAAAATTAGGCTAAGCTATGAAATAATTACAACGTGTAAACTTAAAGGTAAAAAAGTGTCCTACCTTTTATTTTGTTCTGTTGCTGCTTCCAAACTGGTTTGCAGGAGTATGTTTCAAACATCACAATACCGCACTATTTATAGCAAAAACGGAGGTCATATAAATGATAAGGATATTTTCCGAGGTAGAAAAAGAAAAAAACCACAACGCAGAATCATACTATTGGTTCCCAGGCTCTGGCAAAACTTGTACATGTACACGTCATGTACACGTCAGGTTGACCAGAAGCACGTTCACAGTAACACAATAACACAATAGTGAAGATAACTTCCGTTTTATTACTTATTATACACCATCACTAAATTTTAAAGATTTTGTGCACGCGCGTGTGTGTGTACTTTGCAGTTGCAATCGTCTGCTTTTGTTTGTGAGTAATGGCAAAAATAGATATTTATTGTATATATATATATAAATATGTTGCTATTTACGTGAACTAACGCACTCACCTACAAATGAAATAGTAAATTTATATTTGGCTTTCGAGGTTGTACGTGTTTCAATTAATAAAGTGTTTACTTTTATTTTATTTACCTTGCGGTAAATACATCCTGATATTTGAACACGTTTGCATTTTAAAGAGGATGTTTACAAACATATCATTGTTAGTAAACACTTTTATACTTGGAAAATGACGTGTGCATGTGCATGTGCATGTGGACGAGCAGTACAACACTATTTTATAAAACTTTGTATTTTCTATGCCTTTAAATGTTGATTACATATAATAGGGCCAATTAAAAAAGCAAAAAGTAAATAAGCATATGTTCAGATTGTATTCAGGTGCCGAAGGCAGCTGACTCTTATATAGCTTTAGAATATGTCTATGGTTAACAGACTGTGAATCATGTAGCCGAAAATAATCATGCATTACAACTTCAATTCCAACTTCAATTCCTAGGGAACCCGTCTAAAAAACTTGAATGGTATAAACACATATTTTTCAATGGTCAAAGCTTGCCGTTTTATTGCCTCAAATGACGTTATCGTAGAGCAGTCTACTAAAGTGTAGAATGCGGCAATATTTCCGGGATCTTCACGTCCTGGATTTTTTACGGAGCATAATGAAACTGAATGAAACGCAAGTATTGGAATGGAATAAGTGCAAATCTGTATTTTAATGGAATAATACCTTTTTATGGAATAATACCCATTTATAATGCGGTATTCTCGTAAATACCGCCGTGTTATACACTAGTCGATGGGTTTATTTGCTGCCTGTATGGTTTTCATAATTGCATTTGTAATGGTAAGGTAGCAATGAACAGTTTCTTTGAGTTTTTCACTTTGATAACACAATCTTATAATTACACATGGTAGCAGTGGGGCGTCTGTTGTAATGCACACGCCAACGCACACGCATTCCTTACATGTGAACACCTGTATTTCTGTGCTGATGTGTACTTCTAGCACGTCGTGATCTAAAGTTGAATTGTAATCAGTAAGGCAAATCACGGTATTTGAACAGAGAGAAGCGAGGTCGCTCACCTTGATTCAAAATGTTTGGTAGGAACAACTGGAAGAATGTGTCTGGTAAGAAAAAAAAACGGTCGTGGCGTGTTTACATCAACATTATTTTTTTCAATATTGTTTTAACACCCGTGACTTGATATGTTATTATGTTAAACTCTGTGTCCAGTCCCTACCCAGATATATGCTATTTTCTCTCGACAGCTATTTTACGCTTGCGTAAAACTTTTCTTGTAATAATATCATATATAAAAGTAAGCATATACACAAATATCAAACTTGATTTGACTTCTATATCTGGCCATCAGTTAGACCTATGGGACATTTACTATATGTTAGTATTTATTTACATATTTAAATAGAAAAATAGTAATGCACAAAACAATGTTTTCTTTCAAATATACTTAAAGCTACAAACTTAAAGCTACAAGCGCTATACTTAAACTGATATTTACGCATGGCTATCAATAAGTCACGGACGAAGTAGTTTCAATTCGACGAACGGCCAAAAAGTCGGTATATAAGCCAGAAATCGATGCGTAAAATATCGCATTTTATCTAGCCTTCGTACAGGTAACATCGATAATAACATCGATAATAACATCGGCTTCCGAATATATTTCATAACAAAAAAAAAGTTGAACCAGGGACCTTGCAGTTATATAGTAACATGAAGGTTTTACCACTACATCACGGAATGTTGTTGGTATGTAGTAGAATTTCTAACACTAAATAGTCATTTAATACCTTATAACTATAGCACACACACAAGCATACGCACGCACGCACGCACGCACGCACGCACACACGCACCCACTCACGAACACACCCACATATGTATCATCCGCTAAATAAAATATCGAGATTAAGGTTCTGAGACTGAATGTTAGTTAAATTGTAATAATAAATAGTATTACACCACGCATGGTTATTAAAATGTGCGAGATGATGGTCGTTCAAATATGTTAAGCTATATTTCACCATAATACATTTGGCTAAATATACAATGTTTCAAGAAGTCGACATAGTTCAATGGTAACCACGTGGGATTGTTAATTACAAGGTCGTGTGTTCGAGTCACGAAAGAGACAAACATTATTTTTCTTGTAAATCATAATGCTATCGGTGTACAGATACGTTGTGCACTGCTCGATGTCCATAAGTGAATGATTTCCTGCGTTAAATTTTATCGCGATACCCGATTTCGACATGAGCTGGTGGACATACAGTTACAAATAAAGACACGGTTACAAAGAAGAAGGAGATTTAAATAAAGGGTTTCTAGCTTTAAAAAGGCTATTATACGGAACGATATCTACATATTATTATTGTGTATAATTCAAACAATATGTACAGCCATTGTTAATCTACATATTTACTGACTGAAACTTCAACAGCTATATTCGAGCTTAAACAATTGTTTACAATGCAATACAGACTGAAAAGGTGATCCCTTGGAAGCAACAAACACAAACGGGAGATAAAAGTAGCAGACTAGGTTTTATTGAGTCTGTTTATGAGAGGTAATGCAAAGTGCACAACCTCTCACGCCTCCTAGCACCGGCTTCAGCGATATTCTTCTTTAAAGCCACTAAGATCGGGCTTGATGACCCCAAAGGACCAGTAAGTAAGAATACTACTGATTTGTAGTCGGGCATTGTTCTAGTTTTTGCTGTTTAGTGATAATTTACATGTCGTAGACTACATCGTGACATTTCCTCTATTCATGTTGAAACTCTGTTTTACAACTGTATGATCTCTACATAAGACCTAACCATTGGGTGCTTTTTAAAAACTGCAGATTAAGAAATGCGTTAAAATATCCGTTATCATCTCAAATTATTTTTCAAATCAACTGAGTACATTAATTTTAAAAATGATAAACATTATCGTTAACTTATATAACATAACTAAACATTTAGATCTTATTTTAAAAGCTTTTATATAACTTAAATGTACTGCTAATGTGGTATGCAAATCTACAGAGATATCCATCAATCAAACATACTCTTCTTCACAATTATACAGAGAATATTATGTATCAACTTTATTAGGGGAGGCTTAGAAAACGAAGAATAGCTCGGTAAACGAAGAATGGCGAGGCTCTACCGAGCCATTCTTCGTGTTCGTGGAGCCGAGCCATTCTTCGTTTTCGTTTCCGAGCCTAATAAACTTGATAGTAAAAGGCACTGACATAATATTATATTTATCATGTAGATGATCCACATTTTCTGTATGATTTACTGTTATTAATCTACCTATTTCTTAGTATATTACACTTGTCGAGAACGCCGACTGTTGTTTTCTTGTTTTATGATGTCGGAAAACGTACATGACGCCAGATAACGTTACGTATGTAATAAACGGAGGGATTCCGCATTGCTTTGCTTTATTGGTCACAATCGTGAACGCTCGGCCAATCCCGTCATTCTTCGGGATCCCGCCTCGTGTGTATCATGCGCTTAGGTATGTTCAAAATCTAGACATTCCGTTAGCCGGAAGGCAACGACACAGAAAATAGTACACTGTTGCTATGTAAACAATATGGCCGCTAGCTACACGTGTTGATGTATATTTTGCGTTGAGTGTTTATTTTTTACAATGCAGATGAAGGTTTTATCACTGCTTTCATGTAAAATAAACTATTGATGGAGCAATCGGCTGAATAACATTTCAACATTTGGATGATAACTTTGATTTTAAATGCAAATTTGTTTTGGCGGTTTTGGCGGGAATCTAAGGTGCGATGACGTAACCAATATGGAAACCTGCGTATTGCATTCGAGTAATGCTGCGCAGCAGTGTACGTGATGTTGCGAATGTATTGGTCTGGGGAGACTCCTTAGTTTCGAATGAATGTCCATGTGGAATTCCTTATAAAACAGAAATCTAAGAGATTAAAAGCCATGTACAGGCTAAACAATAAAAATGTAGTGTTTTTGACTTAGTATGACATAATAGTTCATTTTGGTATAAATAAACTTTTTGTACTATGACCGATATGTAGACTGTAAACAGAAAATCGTAACTGGTGGCTATGTTGTAAATGCTAGCTTTTTTATCATTTCCTGCACTTCAGATTACGAAAAAAAAAAGCCGGTTAGCATTTTTATGACAATTTGGAGTGTTTGTCATTCAAATATGGATGTGTTATATCTCAAATACGGGACAGGTATATGCTGTTGTATGTCTATAAATGTCTTGTTTTCCTTTTTTTTTGAGTGCTGAATGGGTGGGGTAGATGAACTTGTATTTGTAGGCAGAGATAAACCGATTTTGTTGCTTTCTAGCATGTATTTACTATATTTTGAGAGGAAATTATATGATATTTCAGGAACAATGCATGTTTGTTGGTTTTGAACAATAGAATTCAAGTTATTTAGCGTAAATATGTCTGAAAATAGTCTGAATTTCAAAGAAAACTGTAGATTCCGCGACCTTAGTGCCTAATAAAACAAAATTTATTAGGTGACCCCTTTATTAGGCACAAAAGTGCATATCTGCATGATGAAAGTGTTTACGTTTACTTTGTGCTTTTTATTTCCTACTGTGTTCTGTAAAAGGTTTCCTGTTCGACCTTTATACCCACTCCTATTTTGAAAATATTTGTGAGAAAGTATGATACGGACATTCATAAATGTATGATACGGACATTTATAAACGTATGATACGGACATTCATAAATGTTAAGTTAAAGGGTAAGCATTTTTTAATTTTTTTTATTGTGTAATAACGTCATCCTTAAGTCAGCATTTTAACCACTATGAACATATTCGTTAATAAAATGATTATGTTAATTTGTTTTATATGTTTTCCAGCTATTATTTTCCCTCCCAATTGTCCTTTCTTCTCTTTTATAGCTTTATGGTCTCTACATAAGACTTAACCACTGGGTGATATTTGAAAACAGCCAAGGTAACCAGAAATTTGAAGTTCTCCGGCAATGTTTTGCTTCATGAACATGTTTATGTTTATTTAAATCGACATCAATACACAACAATAGATACTTACAATTCGCACATTGCAATATCTGTGAAAAGCGAGAATAAGATTTTATGTGATGACGTAGAAAACTTTGAACAGGTAAATTAATCCACAGGTAAATGTATTTATTAATTATCTGGCAATAGTTATACAGTTTAGATTTACCTGTTTTCCCCGTGCAGTCACGCAGTGCTAAAAGTAGTATCTACCTCATGCAAATAATGCTTACTTTTACATACAACTTAGTAGCGTTTTTTAATATATGTTTCTCTCCGGGACTTTCAAGAAATGTTCATAATGAAGAGTTAAATTTGTTAATTGATAATACTACAAAAAGGGTGGCCATTCACCTTTAAAATTAATTGTATATTTGTTCATTGTCTGCCGAGTTTACACGGGAAAGCACTATCAAAAAAGTATTTTGTTAGTCAAATATTTATTTCTCAACCGATTTTTAAAAAAGTGTTGTTTTTAGCTCTGCTGGCCTTTGGCTTATGGGATGATGTGATGTCCGTCGTCCGTCCGGCGTCCGTTAACTTTTACCTTTTGAACACTCTAGCCCCTTTAGGTGTCATGCGATCTTAACCAAACTTGACCAAAGTCTTTATATCAATGAGAGCTCGGACGAATTCGAAAACCGGTCAGATCGGATTAATAACAACAGATTGATTGCTCTGGAATTAACGAAAAATGCTGTATTTTGCATTGTGAACACTCTAGATCCTTCATTTTTCATGCGAACTTAACCAAACTTGGCCAAAGTATTTATATTAATGAGAGCTCGGATGAGTACGAAAACTCTAGCACATTCATTTATTATTTGATATTTACCAAACTTGCACATATTGTTAATAGCAATAAAATCGTGGACGAGTTTGAAAACCAGCCAGATCGGACCATTCACGCTTGAGTTATGGCCATTGTTATTCTGAAAAAAGCCATATCCTGCCTAGTGAATACTCTAGCACCTTCATTTATTATTTGATCTTTACCAGACTGGCAAAGATTGTTAATAGTTATGAATTCGAAAACCAGCCAGTTCGGACCAGTAATAACGGAGTTATGGCCTTGTTCATCTTGTTTACACGATATAGGTCCCATTTCTGAAGCAATCTTAACCAAACTTTCGCAGACTGTATATGACAATAAGATCTCGGACGAGTTTGATAATGGGCAAGATCGGAACAGTAATACCACAGTTATGGCCCCTGAATTAGCAAAAAATGCAGTTTTATATGTTGTTAAAACGATACAAACCACATTTCTTGAGCAATCTTACCCAAACTTACATTTATTAATTTTTAATTTTTTTTTTTTTTTTTTTTTTTCACTTTTACTTTTTTCTTTTTTTTTTTTTAATTGTATAGTTTCATTTGTTTTAATTTTCTTTTATTTTATTATTATTTATTTATTGAAATATTTGTTTTTATTTATTTTTTTACATTTTTTTAAATTCCTGTTTTTTTTTTGTTTTTTTTTTCTTTCGAAAACCAGCCTACACCGGAGTTATGGCACTTAATTTTCTGAAATATGCTATATTTTGCCTCGTTAAGACAATAGGGCCTTCGTTTTTTAATCCGATCTTATCCAAACTTTACCAGCTTATTATTATCAATGAAATCTCAGGCAAGTTCATAAACCAATCAGATCGGACCAGTAACAACGGTGTTATGACCCTTGATTTAGTTAAACATGTTATATTTTGCCTCGTTAAGACGTTAGGGCTTTTTTTTGTCAGATCTTTACCAAACTTTACCAGATATTTAATATCAATGAAAGCTCGGACAAGTTCGCAAACAAGCCAGATTGGACAATTTACACCGGAGTTATGGCCCTTGATTTTCTGAATATGCTATAATTTGGCCTCATTAAGACGAAAGGGCCTTCATTTGGCCGAAAACTTTGCAGGGATGATCAGTACCAAGCCTAGTTGTACATATAGTCAATGTTGAATGATTTTGGTGGAGTTATGGCCCTTTAAACGTTTTAATACACAATATTTGTCCTGACTAGTCCTCCTAAGCCCCTGGCCGGATTTAAAGGAAACTTTTTAGGGAGATCAGTTCCAGGTCTTGTCATGCATATCATCGTCGTGTTCCACTTTACTTATTTTTGGCAGAGTAATGGGCCTTTAAAGGTTTTAATACACACACGTTTTCCAGGCTAGTTTTCTTGAACCCCTGACCGGATTTCAACAAAACTTGACAAAGATGATCAGTATCAAGCCTAGTTGTGCTTAGCATCGCCAAAGTGAATTAATACTGTTCGACGTGAAATAATACGGTGTATAAAATGTCAAACCATACGACGCAAATAGAAATAATTCAGTGCAATGACAACCCATTTGACAAAAGAAATAATACAATACAATAAAATACAAGTTGATTTCATTAAGAGAGTTGAAAAGTGAACACGGAGAGTGGATAAGAGAACACAGAGAGTGGTAAAGAGACAAAGAGTGGAAAAGAGAACACAGAGAGTGGAAATGGGAACACAGAGATTGGAAAGACAACGCAGAGAAAGGAAAAGAGAACACACAGAATGGAAAAGAGAACACATTGACTGGAAAAGAGAACATAGAGAGTGGAAAAGAGAACACAGAGTGGAAAAGAGAACACATAGATTGCAAAAGAGAACACAGAGTGGAAAAGAGAACACGGAGAGTGGAAAAGAGAACACTGGAAAAGAGAATACAGAGAGTAGAAAAGACATGGTTACTGACTTACACAGTGAGTAGACAATACGATCTACTGGTTTTCGATTTTATGTGAATACAACGTCGCTATTGTCATGTTTCCAGCGCCCGGATTGACAAGATAGTGTAAATAACAGTACATGCTCTTTAACAATATTGTCAACGTCCAGAGACATGCGCAAACAAAAAACTTAAATTGTGTTGTGAAGATATTTAGAAACACCGCAAGATGTATTCAGAAATGTCCTGAACAACCACAACAACTTAAGGCAAAGAGGAAAATAATCTACGGTATGACCAAAAAAGAATGAAGCAAAAAAAAAAAGCAAAACAAAACAAAAACAGAAAAAAAAGAAGGAAAGTTCACACACCTTCCTTCCCTTTAAATGTTTCATAAGGTGAATCTTTGAGTCCCACAAGAAAAAGGAAAAACATAGTGACTGACTGTAGAGGGGGCAATAATTAAGGAAGAATGCATTCCAATATGTATGTAAGCATCGTTCCCTTTTCTGACTAATTCCTAATTAATAGATGAATAGAAAGTACGACTACTGTTTAATCTAATAACATATTTAATTGTGGCCTAACTTTAAATCTGCAAGATCTGCCATACCAATACCAATGCCCCGAAAACGGCGGCAAAGTACGCCTTTAAGCAAGATAAATTAATTTACAAATATATTACAAAAGGCAATATCAATGACCATATGAACAACTCTCGCTGAAATAGAGCTTGAGCTATAGCAGTTGTGCTAGACGGGTACTCTTGAGTCCAATATAAGCAGAAATATCCAAGTCTTCTGCAGCATAATGTTCATATTACAGTTTCTGAACTTAACAATTATGCTAGTTCCTCATCTAGGTCTTTTATTTCGGGACTAAGAGAGAAATACACCACAACTGCAATTGCAGTGTTCATGAATCAACGACTAAATATGAACCGACATTTAGACAGAATGCAAAATTGACCAACCGTGAAATAGTAATATTCTTAATATGCTCCATTAGAAAACAGAAATTAAACACAGATATACAAACAGACAAACAGACAGACATAAGCACGAAGGGACTTGCATACACATGCATGTACACTCATATTAATCCGAATGGTTGAATGGACAACACAGAGGAAAAAAGAAACCAAGCGCTTAAAGCATAACACACAGCTAAGGGGTTTCCTATTGTGCAGCACGTGTCAATAGTTATGCCTGGTACATTTTTAAAAAATAGGGATACCTTTTTGGTAGGTCGATGTTACCTTTTGGGAAGAAAAGGTTACCTTTTAGGTAAGAGACTACCTTTTGGCCCAGGATACCTTTTAAGTACCTACAGAGTTGATCATTTGTATTGCTATTGGTGACATAAGTTATAAGCTAGGCTCTGGCTAAAATTGACTCTTTGTTAACTTGGACATTTATTGACATACGGGTACAGAACCCCTCATACACAATATGATTTGGAAGTGTAACACTATACATGTATTCAAAAGTAGATGTATTCATATTTAATAATGTTGTATATGCACAGGTTACTTTCTTCAGCATATGGAAACGTTCTTTAGTATAGTAGAACTATTTCTGCATATTGTTGATTGGTTCGAGTTACTATATTTAGACATATTCAATGGGTCGATAACTCTTAACACCGTCTGTTGTATTAAGCTTGATAGAGTATTGATCTCCTTGTTACTGTGCGAAATATGATTGAAGTTAGAATAACAATTTATTACATTTCTATAGGTGAAAGACTGGGATTTCTAAGTGAAAGCATATTCATAATCGCTAAATATTAAAAACTAACTCCGAACACAAAAATAACTAACTGCGACGTTGAGTTATGACGTCAATAACGTGTTGGTGATCGATTATACGTATTTTTGCTAGAGATAGCGGGGGATTATAAGAGATTATTTAACGTCTGGGATCGATTATAGGGAAATCCTTCACTCGATGGTACGCGTGTGTTGTTTTTTTCACTCACTCGCATACGCCCGTTCGTGAAAAGAACCACACGTCTACCATCTCGTGAAGGATTTCCCTATAATCGATCCCGGCTGTTAAATAATCTCTATATAATCCCCCGCTATCTCCAGCAAAAATACGTTTAAGCTACTGTTGCTAATACTGCGGATAATGCTACTACTACTACTACTACTACTACTACATTATATTAATTTAATTAAATTAATATACTATTGCAATTGCGACTAATACTGCTACTGCTACTACTACTACTACTACTACTACTATTATTACTACTACTACAACTACTACTACTACTACTAGTACTACTACTACTACTTCTACTGCTACTCATTATATTAATATACTATTGCAATTGCGACTAATATTGCTACTTGTCCTGATTTAACTACATCTGCTGCTGCTGTTTCTGCTGCTGCTGCTGTTGCTTCTTCTGCTGCTAGTACGTGGAATTTGGCGAGGCAGTTTTTATATCTCTGATGTACGTGCAATCCACATTCGTACATTATGTATTGCTTTTTAGGTAACAGAATAATAGTCAACGAATGTTGAACACAATGTTAAAATCGAAGAGAGTGTTTGAATGCTTCTTTTTTATACGTACATCCTGTACAAAATAGTTATACTGTCAATATATACGGAAATGCACTGAAACATGATGTCTACATGGTTGTCAAACGCAAACATGTAGTTTCTACAAATGGTGTCTGACCTAATGAATTGGCCTATATGATTTATCGGTCTGGTCAAACTCGTTTTTCTATGCTGATACTACTGATGCTGTTTCTGATGCTTCTGATGATTCTACTACGGCTGCTGCTGCTGTAACATCTGCTTCTCTAGCGTCGTTAACCGCTTTAAGTTTTGCTGCTGCTACAACAACTACTGCTACTACCTATAACTGTCATTGCTTATGTTGCTTCTACTTATTCTACTGGTGATAATGATATAACTGCTACTGCTATTGTTGCTGATAATGGTGTTAACGTTACTGCTGATGCTAAGTATTTATGTTGCTACTGATTATTTTGATGCTTCTGTAACTTCACTAGTCCTTATGTGGATTATGTTGCTGCTACTATATACTAGGGTGACTATTACTACTACTGCTACTAATAATGCTGCCACTTCTGCTTCAAATACTGCGGTTGCTACTGATGAACTTGATAAGGTGGCTGCTTATGCTGCTGGTTCTGACGAGGCAGCTGTTGCTGAGACTGCGAGGAACACTACTGCTACCACCTATTCCTGTCGCTGCTTAGCTTGTAATACTACTACTACTACTACTAAATTATTTATTTCATGAGTATACAACTCATTAAATGTTATATTCAAGTGCATAACACGTATTACAATGCCTTCTATAACAACATCAACCATAATAAACAACAATATCGAGTGAATACATGCACAAATAATATGTTCAAGATGGCATACAAAATAAGTATTCACTATTAACACAACTTAGTTTAATAGTTTATTTTAAAAGTACCTTTTTGATAACGATTTTCCAATGTAAACGCCTTGTTGCTGGGACATCAGAAGAAAAGTTGACTTAATAGCTTGTGATAAAACTTTCAGGGTGTACTGTGTTTATTCAAACTCGTTTATCTATGCTGATACTACTGATGCTGCTTTTGATGCTCGTGATGTTTCTGCTATGACTAATACTTGTTGCTGGGACATCAGAAAAAAAGGTGACTTAATAGCTTGTGATAACATCTTCAGGGTGTACTGTGTTTATTTAAACTCTTTTATCTATGCTGATACTAGATCTACTGATGCGTTTTTTATGTATCTGATGCTTCTACTATGACTAATACTACTGGTGCTGCTTCTGATGAATCTACTATGACTATTACTACTGATGCTGCTTCTGATGAATCTACTATGACTATTACTACTGATGCTGCTTCTGATGAATCTACTATGACTATTACTACTGATGCTACTTCTGATGCTTCTACTATAATGACTAAAACTACTGGTGCTGCTCCTGATGCTTCTACTATGACTAAAACTACTGGTGCTGCTCCTGATGCTTCTACTATGACTAAAACTACTGGTGCTGCTTCTGATGCTTCTACTATGACTAAAACTACTGGTGCTGCTTCTGATGCTTCTACTATGACTAAAACTACCGGTGCTGCTTCTGATGCTTCTACTATCACTAAAACTACTGGTGCTGCTTCTGATGCTTCTACTATGACTAAAACTACTGGTGCTGCTTCTGATGCTTCTACTATCACTAAAACTACTGGTGCTGGTTTTGATGCTTCTATTATGACTAATACAACTGGTGCTGCTTCCGATTTATCTGATGTTTCTAATATGACTAATATTACTGGTGCTGCTTCTGGTGCATCTAATGCTTCTATTATGACTAATACTATTGTGCTGCAACTGATGCTTCTGCTCTTCTAATATGACTAGTACTACTGATGCTGCTTCTGATTTTTCTATTATGCCTAATACTACTGGTGCTGCTTCTGATGCTTCTTCTATTACAAATACTACTGATGCTGCTTCTGATGCTTCTGCTGCTTCTACTGTGACTAATACTACCGGTGCTGCTGCTGATGCTTCTGATGCTTCTACTATGGCTAATACTACTAATGCTGCTTCTGATGCTTCTGATGCTTCTGCTGTGTATTCTACTACTACTGGTGATGCTTCTGATGTTTCTACTATGATAAGTACTACTGATGCTGCTTCTGATGCTTCTGATGCTTCTGCTATATAGAATACTACTGGTGATGCTTCTGATGTTTCTACTATGACTAATACTACTGGTGCTGCTTCTGCTACTTATACTATGGCCAATACTACTGATGCTGCTTCTGATGTATCTTATGCTACCACTATGACTAATACTACTGATGCTGCTTCTGATGCTACCACTATGCCTAATACTACTGATGCTGCTTCTGATGCTACCACTATGCCTAATACTACTGATGCTGCTTCTGATGCTTCTACTATGACTACTACTGATGCTGCTTCTGATGCTTCTATAATGACTGATTTTAACGTATTAACAATCAATTATTGTTCGGGGAACTTGTTTCAGCCAAAGTGTTTTTGGACTTTTCAAACAAACTTCAACTAGTACCTAAATTAGTTGTATATCAATGAAACAGACATTTTTAGTGGTAAATGAAAATACCTTACTTTTCAAAATCGGTTGAGGAATAAACATTTTATTTGTGAAAGTTTTTTTTGTTTGGGTAAATTCTGCTGCATCAACAAATTGAAAAAAGTATGTTTTTTAGAATTTTTATCCAAAAGTGGTTTTAATGTGTGGGATACATATAAATTAAGACACCCAGAAAGTTTTGTAGCAAATCATTGAGGCTAACTTATATGATTTGAGATTATTTAATTTTCTGCTGTCCCAACAACAAGGAATTTACATGGGAAAAAATACCCATCAAAAAATCATTTTGGCTGTAAAATATTAATTTCTTCACCGATTTTCAAAACTAATATATGTTTAATTACCACTAGAAATTCCAGTTCGAATGATATATAATATATGTACGTCTTATTAAAATTGCTCATGTAAATGCTGAAAAACCTTTGGCTGAAACAAGCACCACGAACAGTAGTACTAACAACGTCGGTTGAGAAATAAAAAAAGATCATGCACAAGTGGAATTTAGACACCTTCGGCCCTTTTTGCCACTGTCCATTCTAAGGCGGTAGCCCTATTGTTAACCCTTTTATGTTTGGATCATATCTTGCCATTTATTCATCTTTATAATTATTGTTTGTTTATATGCCTGCTTTTGGTTGACTGTTGTCCTTGAATGCTACATTTCCTGTTCGAATTTTATATCTACTTTGAAAATCGCAGTTTAATGCAAATAATTTGGAACTGTCCACCAGTTTGGGTTTAATGTGTTGGATAAATTAAGACTCCCTGAAGGTTTTATCACCAGCTGTTAACTCATATTGTTCTGATGTCCCAGCAACAATGAGTTTACATTGATAACGCTCTATCAAAAATTACTTCGGTTGTAACATATTTATTTATTCCACAACCTATTTTTAAAACTAAGTTTATTTTATTGACCTCTAAATTCCAGTTTCATGTTATTTGTTTAAGCATTGTTTCGAGCCGGCAATACTTCTGTGCGTTTTGGTAGCGTATCGTATATATACTCGTATAATTTATGTACATCGTCATTTAGTAGCGTATATATATGTATTTCTTCTTCTTTAAAAAAAACTAAACGCCGACTCTAATTAACTAAATGTTAAACTAACTGTATGGACTGGTAAATAAATAAAATCTGATGTGGGATTATTAAATAATCATAGATCGAATCTGAACTTTACGATTTCTTGAGAACTAACAACAGCAATCATCACAGTGAACTCAAATGGCAATGCGATGTGCACTGCAGGTTTAACAATGGCTGCATAAATAACCAAACACATGCTTGGAATTGCTTAATGGATAAAAGATGACAAGAGATAAAAATAGAATAATTACACTTTTAAATGACTAGATTAAAGCTCTCTTAGGTACATTGTGATTTCCTCTACACTGTTATCATATAAATCGATCTCAACAATAGACTGGCGAATGTATATGAAAATCGTACATGTACACATAATAAATTTACAACCTGACTTTATTTACATGTTCTAGTAAAATGATACTGGACCCTAGACATACCAGTATTGTCAAAATCGTTTATGTAAATGCAGAAAACCCTTTGGCTGAAACATGCACTCAACCTCTATTACTGCTGTGCCTGATGCTGCTACTATTACAATAAAGGTATATGCTGCTACTAGAGGTGTAACGGCGAAAATGCGTCCCGGAAGTAAGCAATTTTACGTGGTGTCTAGGTAATATAGCCCCACGTATCGATAATCCCTGTGAAATACTTCGTAATTGGTTTCTTATAGCATTCTTAACTATCTTAAAGTAAGTTTTATTGAAAAAGTTTAGTAGCAGGAAATACTTTTGTTTTCAAAAATAGCAACATATTATGGTATAATAAATAATAAAACATGGTCAATTGAATTGAATTGCATCGAATCGAATCGAATCAAGAACGGTAATCTCTTCAGTAATGAAACTCGTTTGTTGAATTTACATAGTGGCAGAAGACGGATTCGAACTAATAAAAAATGCAAAGGGGGAAATTGTTGTTTGGCAGCATTTCTCTCTGAAAAGGAAAATGAAAACTTCCGTGTAAGAGAATGTTGCAATAGGTGCAGTATGGCAGTAACATGTAGGGGAACAACTAATCTAAGCGTACTCTTGGAAATACACCACAACATCCTGAATACGGTCGTAGGCCTCGGGAGCTCGCAGAAAGACGATTACAACCCTAACCCACCAAAGAAATCTGAACAGCCTAAAGTGTTTATAAAAAACTTGAACACATAAGCAGAGCTCTGAAAGAGCTAAATTATTACAGCTAACATTGCGAATTTTATTGTGAAAGATTTGCGGCCATTTATCGTTGTTAGCAACGAAGGTTTTTGTGATCTTATCAACACTCTTGATCCTAAGTATGTAATGCAGTCTAGAAAGTATTTTTCTCGGACAATTATACCAGACATTTATGAAAAAGTGAAAACAGTCAACTTGGCAAGTTTGTCAAATGTATCCACCGTAGCCCTAACCATGGACCGTTGCACGAGCAGAGCCACATAGTCTTATGTTACTGTAACGTCATGCCATATTACGGATGACGGGTGTCTGAACAACTATGTGCTTCAAACGAGGGCGATGTCCCTAAGTCACACTGGCCAGAACATTGCAAATGTTGTCAAGAAAGCTATCATAGAATAGGTTTTACCGGAGCATGCAACACAAGTGACAAACAATTCTGCACATATGCTTGTTGCGGGAAGGGAACTTCCACACTTTCTGTCAAAGACACAGATCCTACAGTTTTCAAGCAGATGAAGAATGCAATATCAGATGATCTTACAGAAGTGATTTTAGAAATCTTTTAAACCCAAATTCAGAAGAAGAAAACATAGACTATCAGGAATTTGAAAATATACATGTTCAGTTTGATGGCGCTGAAATATTGAACACTACTATTACTTTCTTAGGGTGTAAACAAATTATACTGCTTGCAAAGCAATCTAAAGATATAGGTATCGACTTTTTACCAAACGAAGTGTTTAAAAATGACCTATCAGTTAATATTCTGTGTACATTATTTAACGTGTGTTTGGAAAATAATTGTGTACCTTTATCATGTTCATTGTCAATTAAAATCAATTATAAAACCTATCCCTGAAAATTGTAAAAATGAGCCAAGGGTACCTGCCAATTATAGAGGGATTAGCCTTATCTCAACAGTGTGTAAATTATTTACAAATATTTTGAATAAAAGGCTAGTGACGTTTTTGGAAGCAAATGACTCGATTGCAGACGTACAAAATGTATTTAGGGCAAATAGGTCTTGCGAAGATCAAGTGTTCAGTCTAACGTCAATTACAAGAAACCGTAAACACCGCAATTAACCTACATTTACGTGCCTTATAGACATGGCCAAAGCTTTTGATACCTCAAATAAGGACATATTGTACATTAAATTAGCAAATCTCGGTATTACAGGAAATCTTTTAGATGTCATTAAGACGCTTTATTCGAAATGTCGTGCGAGCGTTAACGTAAATGGAAATTGTACAGACTGGTTTGACATCATTTCCGGTGTGAAGCAATGTGACGTCATCTCACCGACATTATTTGCAATATTCATAAATGATTTGGCAACCGATACTAAAGAAATGAACTTAGGTATTAATATTGGTGAAACAATAAATGTGAGCATTCTCCTTTTTGCAAACGACATTGTTATCTTGGCACTGTCTGAACGTAATTTTCAGTTAATGATAGATCGTTTAAATGCGTGGCGTGTCAAAAACAAAACGAATATCAATTTTAATAAAACCAAAGTTATTCACTTTAGAAAACAGTCACAAAGGAGAACTGAAGAATCATTTTACATCGGAGAATCTGCTATAGAAATATGCGTAAATTATAAATATCTTGGAACGGTATTAAATGGGTTCCTTGATTTCAAGGAAACAGCAAATGTTTTGAGTGAATCAACCGGCAGAGCATTCTCAAGTCTTGTTTCTAATATGTACAACAAAATGGATATTATGTTTACGACACACACTAAGGTTTACGATACTAAGCTTGTTCCAATAATGGATTACTGTTCGTCAGTGTGTGGGTACATGGCGTATTCTAAGCCAAATACTATACACAAGTCAATAGAGTTATTCGTTTTTACATCGGTGTTCATAAATGTACATCAAACGTTGTTATAGAACAGAACAGAACAGAACAGAACAGAACATATTCTTTATTAACTTAAACTTTACAGTTTTTCGTGATACACAAAAGCATATATAAACATGGCAATATCGGTTGGATGACATCAATAATAAGGCGACATTTGAACATTTTACGACTTTGGGGACGACTGGTTACAATGAACAACCAACAGATTACTAAGAAAATCTTCTAATGGGACTATAGTATTTGTAAACGTTATTGGTATAGCGATGTTCGCAACATTTTTAAGCAAATCAATTTAACTGACGCCTTTCATGCCTTTGTTAATCTAAATCCTTCAAAAAGGAGCTATTTATTAAAAACGCAAAGCTTAAATTAATGGAGAGTTATAAGATTAAGTGGCAAAATGATATGCAATCTCAAAAACAGCTTGATATGTACAGAATATTTGAGAAGGATTTTTGCACCGAAAACTATGTTTCCATGAACTTAAATAAATCGATAAGATCAGTGGTTGCTCAACTCATTGCAGGTTGTTTGCCAATTGAAATTGAGCGTGGACGTTACCGTTGTATCCCAAAGGAACAACGTCTCTGTAAACAGTGTTTTATAAATGCGGTGGAGAGTGAAAAACATTTTTTTGCTACATTGCAGCAAATATGAAGGACATGCTAAACAATAAATTTGATCAATTCTTTCCTGATAGAATGTTATCTGATTACGAAAAAGTGAAACTAATTTTCACAGAATATGAACTTATTAAATGTACTGGACAATTTATTCAAAATGCTTTAAGAAATAGAAATAATATATGTATCTCACTGAGTTTACAGAACTCCGGGTATGACAACATGATCCTCATATTATCATGTTGGAAAGTATTGTAAAAATGGTTCACATTTTTTTTTTAATTATACATAGATTATAATCACTATTTATTTGTGCAAGTGATTGACTGCGCTTGATTAGTTGTAAGCAAGTAACTTATATATTAGTTTTACATGTGTAAACACATATATAGTTATATACTATTTATAATCAAATGATTTCTACACCCGGTGCTACGGGCCTATAATTTACCTATGAAATCAACAAAACGTGATTATATAATGTTTGTACACTTATACGTACGTATTAATGACTATGTTAGAAAGTATATTGGCCATTTTACTTCGAAACGTTTTTTGGTGAAGAATGCAAGCACATTGGTAATACGGACCGTCAGTAAAGTGTTTTCATTTACTGGGACTGCGTGTCTTGTAGTTTGACTGTCTTTGAAGTGGTTTTCATTTACTGGGTTAAAACTTGTCTTCACTCAACAACGGGTATCTATGTCATTGTATTATGTGGTAGACAAACTAAGTTAAAGATAGAAATAATTCACGAGTATCAATCACATTATTCATATGTGAAATATAAGCACTTGTACACAATACCATATTTACTTTTTAAATTACTTCAATGTTTTTGTTTTCACATTACTCAAATATGTATCTCACTGAGTTTAAGAACTCCGGGTATGACAACACGATCCTCATATTATCATTTTTGTATAAATATGCATGAACATTTTCTTATTTCAGATATCAATTTAAATATTGCTTTATCTATATAATGCAATTATAAGATGATGACTAGTAAGCCAAGTTAGGCTGGGTATATCCAATTTTGCTCAATGTTGCCTATATCTTTATATATGCACATTTTATGTTACCTGTATGTCCTCTATATGTAATATTTTGTAAAATATGTATTTGTCACTGAAATAAATAAATATACATATATACATCAAGGTATACTCTTGTCAGGGACTTAGGGATAGCCTGATAGGTGTAATCAATAATCATTAGCTAATAATCAATATATGATCAATGCTCATATTTTACAACAATTTGTTTTCCAGGTTAAAACATCTAACATAATAAAAAATTATAAATATTAGTTTAAATAAATAGCAGTTATAACCGGAATTTACTCGCACTCACACACACATATAGTTTTAGAAGTACGAAATGTATTTGTGAAATCACAATTAAATTGTATATTAAAATATATCACCGTAAAGTACTAAGGTATCACAGACAAAACTAGTCATTGGAAGCATACCTATTCACTGCACATTGTATAATAAATTAATAAATTAAAAAACAATGTATAAATAGAGGATCTTACATGAGTACTCATTCATTATTGAATTTATTAAACGGGTTGGCGAATGAGCCTCGCATTATATCATTTTGCCAACTCGTTTAATAAATACAATAATGAATGAGAACGAATGTTAGATTCTATTTATCACATAAGTCATATGTCGACTTTTATTGCATTTTGCATGTCGCTTTATCACGCGAAGCCGACATAAATCGTGGGAATTTGATCATAGTCATTATCTTTTTTTTTGACAGCGCTAATTTGCATAGTTATATAACTAGTTGTTTATTGAAAATATAGAATGGTGTTATTCCACTCGCACGTCATAAGTTATGTGATAATAATGTTTACTTTTTCTAGTACTCAGATCTTCGACCGTTTTTGGAGAATACTTTCCTCTTAGATCCACGGTTCAAGACATCTTACCTGACAGATGAGGAGGCCTTAATCGTCTCCAGTAGAGTAATTACGGAAGCAGCTGTTGTGCAGATGAACATGAAAAAGAAATTTTTCAGTGTCAGTAAAAAACTGATTAGTGATTTCATGTAGTGACAGACTGACAGTTTATAATATTACAAGATAGACACATGACTACATATAGATGAATAATTTATTTTTAAGCAAATTCAATGTCATGTCTTAGATTGTTCTTGGAAATATGCCACATAATAAAAATGCCACCAAATAAAATAATTCAAAAGTTTATGTGACAAATGAGTAGCTCAGAGAACAGGCCTAATATTCATCAAGCTTTTGAGCACAAGAATCGGACTCAGACTCAAAATCTAAAAAAAAAAAAATTCAAATAAAAACAATTTTACAGCAAATTACTATATTTACTTACAGAAAAGAGTAGTTTCAAAGGTAATTTAACAGAAAATGTTTGAAAATCACAATTCTTACCCATACTTTTGTGTTGATAGGGTTTGCAAAAAAAAAGATGTTAAGTCTGAGTCTAATTCTGGTGCTAAAAAGGTTGATACATTTAGGCCCTGAGGAGGAGGAGGAAGATGTAAAACCAACTAGATTGACCTCTATACTTGGGATGTCATAAAAACCAAAATAGAGAAGGGTACGGTGTCCTGTTAGGGCCATGTTACCATGGTCGATGGTAAGATGCGATGGATCATCGACCATCGCATCTTACCATCGACCATCGCATCTTACAATCGCATCTTACCATCGACCATCGCATCTTACAATCGCATCTTACCATCGACCATCGCATCTTACAATAGACTATCGCATCTTACCATCGCATCTTACCATCGACCATCGCATCTTACCATAGACCATCGCATCTTACCATCGCTTCTTGCCATCGACCATCGCATCTTACCATCGACCATCGCATCTTACCATCGACCATCGACCATCGACTTATCAATTCTCATGCTGATCAAGATCTCAAGATTACCGTAGACACATTTCTAGGTCGATGGTCGATGGTAAGATGTGATGGTCGGTGGTAAGATGCGATGATAAGATGTGATGGTCGATGGTAAGATGCGATGGTAAGATGCGATGGTCGATGGTAAGTACGATGGTCGATGGTCCATCGCATCTTACCATCGACCATCGCATCTTACCATCGTCCATCGACCATCGACTTACCAATTCTCATGCTGATCAAGATCTCACGATTACCGTAGAAAAATGTCTAGGTCGATGGTCGAGGTAAGATGCGATGGTCGATGGTAAGATGCGATGGTCGATGGTAAGATGCGATGGACCATCGACCATCGCATCTTACCATCGACCATCGCATCTTACCATCGCATCTTACCATCGATCAGTCGATGGTCGATGGTAAGATGCGATGGTAACATGGCCCTAACAGGACAACGTAGAAGGGCACTAGAACGATATTCGAGCAAGCTACATTTGTACACTGGAGAATTATCGCTGGGAGCTGATCCACTAGTATGGCTGGGAGCTGATCCACTAGTATGGTGAAAGGAGCATTCGTGGACATATCCACTTCTTGCTTGCTTGGCCAAACAATGTCTTAGTGTACCTTCTGCTAGTGTGCCGTCTGAACGTGTTTTTTGTATATTTTGTCGGCGCATCGGTCTGCCTTAGATGGATGCATAAAAAGTAGATATGCTCATATTTTTCTTGTTCCAGACTTTCAGTATTGGGTTGCAATTTTCATATAAAAGAAAGAACAATTGCTAAAGCGTTATTTTTTATTTTCACTTTCATTAAGAAACATACAATTAAAATACAGAAGTCATGTAAGTTAGTTTTAAAGTCACAGTTTAACAAAACTACTTACTCAAAAACTACAAATTAATAATGAATTTGTTTGACCGAGGTTCATATGTGTAATATATGCAATACGTATTGCAATATTTGACCGTATTGTTACACTCTAGAACTTTGCTAATTCTACTGCTGTTAAATATGCTGCTGCTACTGCTACCACTACTGCCGTTGACCCAATACTGATATGTTGATGATGCTGATGACGTCTCTGCTTTTACATAATGCTGCAGTACTACTACTACTACTACTACTACTACTACTACTAACGTTACTACTACTACTACTACTACTACTACTACTACTACTACTTACGTTACTACTAACAACTTTGTATGCCTTAGAATTAGTGCATTATACAACGTGAAACATGTGAAGAATTTATTTATTCTCTTTATTTCCTCTTTACAGAGATCAATATGTGCAAATGTGCAGTGCGCAATAACACGTAATAATGAACGAATGCCATTGTGAATCATAAAGATAAATTATGTACAGGAATCAACATTTTCAATTCAATGAACAAATACAACACAAAGAACAATAGCTCATTAAAATTATGAAAGATAATAGCATATCATATGTTATACACACACAATGATATTAATTATAAATATAGATATCTTTATTTTCAATATATATGAAAACAGTTAGTATATTTGTTATAACAATATAACTTACACAAGCAATTATGCAATCATGTGTCTCTATATCACTCGCAGTTTCAGTTGTTATTGCAAATGTTTTCACTATATCACTATGTACGCTATTTCGCCTTTCGTAAGGCTATGCCATATAATCTACGTTTACACAATCGTCAACAAAGCAGTATGCATTTCTTTACGTAAAACTATGCCATAAAATGTAGGTTTAAACAATCGGAAACAAAGCTTTACGCATATCCGAAGAACATTTCTTGGAGTTCAATTGTATTCAAAATATCTGATGATTTTCCGATAACATGCTAAAGAAATGTTTCATTGTCATAAGTTTGCAACTGTCTTATTGGGATAAAACCCCGTTGAGGAACGTTTCACGTAAAGCAAATGTGGCTTGGCAAGCTGTGATTACATGTTAGTAAAAATCAGTATGTATGGTCTCACACAAGGGACAGATCTTTGCTATTTTCGTTGGAATATCAACCCATATTTTACTTACAACTACCGAGTTAGCGAGAGTTTGTCTGCCCGGAGCACATTTCCATTCCATCGCTGGAGAGATATTATTATGAACACACACAAATCTGGAGAATGTTTTGTCAATTTGTGTTCTATTCATCCAGTTTTGGACGTCTTCATGATGTATGACTTTGCTACATATTGTTTTCCATGCTTGTTTTGATAGGAAAACACCAACCTCAGCTTAATTATGCACAAAATGTACCACGTCGTACTTTCGAAGGACGTTATAAATATCGGGGATGTACCCCGTTTGTTTATTATCATTTCTTACCAGAAACATTGCCAGTCGATTATTAAAAATGTGCTTAGGAAGAAGATTTGTTGGCATGCTACACAGTTTTTGCAAAAATCCCAATTTTCGTTTTTCTGTATCAGATTGAATTGTCGACCAACCTAGCATACTCATACACATATCAGTTCTTGTTAATACATCGAAACCTTGAATCTTTTTACAACACAGTCGGTAAAATCTTTCCAATTTGTCAGTGTCTCCTTTCGTTAAGTTAAACCACAATTCTGAACAATAAAGTAAAGTTGGCACACATATTTTTCTAATAAGTGAGGCCGATGTTAATGGATTGAGTTGATGTGGATTCAAACCAAGTGACAGAAGAGAAAATAAAGACGAACGTGCCTTTGTACATGCATTTTCTAGTACGGAAAATCACTAATGGATGTAGATACATGAACGGGAGGTAATAGTTGGCCATTATAAGTAGATCCTTTAACGTCTGTATATTTCTGTTATAATTCAAGAGACTATTGGCTTCCGGTTTATTTCCGACGCGCATGCGCAGACTCGGTATTTGCGCTTTAATGAACGCCATTTTGCTTTGGTGTACAGTAGGTCGACGTTATAATATACACTAGACATTTGAAACCATTGTAATCGTTGCAAAACCGTGGACGAGAATATTTTTGGGCGAAAGGTAAGTACCGTATGTAAGTTTTGGTAGGTAATATGGCATATGATGGTTTTGGTAGACAAGTAGGTCATGCTTCACGGGCCTGTCCACAAGTTCATGAATCTGTGGCTATGGCTTTGGGCAGTGTTGACTGTTGAGAACTTGTCATACACTATTACGGTGCTTATTTGATAAGTATGTTGTGGAGCGTCTATATGGATTTATAAGATTATGTTGAGTGTGAAAAAGGTTGCCATATATAGGGTATGTTTGTTATTGTTTTTTGTGTTTGTTATTGTTTGCGCATGCGCATAAGTTAGGATCACTTTGTCACAGCCATCTTGAAAATTGTATGCGTATTGCTTTTGCGTGGTAGTTTTATTTAAAGAAGGAAGTGTTACTGAATAGTTGATTTGAAAGGATAGGTGGGTAGATGTAACATTCATTTAGTGTGCAGGTGACGTAACTATGGCAACTGCGTGCTCAGTCGCAGTATATATTATTTGAGCAAGTGTGGGACCCAACATTTCCCATTACTCAAATGTATATCGAATGTCACCATATTGGTTACGTCACAATAGCGTGACCCTCATTCCAAAATTGTGTTTCTGCTATTTTCGGCAATCTGATGTACTCAAGATACTACTTACACGATAATGCAGAACATAATGACGAATTATGACGTCATAACGTATAACGGATCCTGTAGAGCAGCCAAAACGGCCCTGTGACATTAATAATAGGTTACTTACAGAGAAAGTGTATACAAGCAATACTCATGTGACTGACTACATAATCTTTAAAATGGCCGACAGAGTTAGTAAATATTCATGTTTTGAAAACAAGCGAGTGTATTATTTGCTATTGTAAGACAATTAAAACAAAACAACATATCAGTTTGTTATTTTAATTACAGCGCTCCAGACAAACTTCCATGTCAAAGGGTATTTTACCTCCTAAATATGTCTGCAGTGCTGATTCAGATTATTGTAAAGAGTAAATGTTATAATGTATATACTTCAAAATATGCTTGTATCAAACTAGAATTGTTAATTTTCAGTGCTGATTTTCACTCCCAAATTATGTTTTTTAATGCTGATTTCTTAATTTTAATGCGGAAATACTCCCGAAAATTGTTTATCTGCAGTTCTGAATAAAAGTATTAGGCTTTATTAATAATATCAGGAAAAAATGGGCTATTGTTTATATAAATTCCATCATTCCATCATCTCTAAATCAGAAATACACCCCTAAATGTAACTTGTCCCTGAATCGGAATTGCCCCTGATTTTGTCATTAATATACGGTTGAATTTCTTTTGTACTTGAAACCAATGACCTTATTAATGATTTCTTATCGTAATCATTTTTGTATTGCCTTAGTAGCATGGCAGACACTTAGGGATCACTTTGTCCATCATCGTCGCCATCGTCCGTCACACTTTACCCTGCAACCTAACCTTGACCATAATAACTTGAAAAGTATTTGGCCTATGTTCATAAAACTTCACATACATCTTCATCTTACCTCAAGCCCATTTCCCATATTTTATTATGATGTATAAAATTATAGAGAATGAACCTTGCATGTTCATTCCTGTTCTGCGCTATATAACCTGTTACGTGTTGGTGCACCATAAAACTTAGTTCAAATTCTAAAAAAACAATTAAGTAGAATAATATTAAATATAATATGCAACATTTCCACTCGAATGGAAATGACCCATTACCGTGGAAATGATCCATTACCGTAAAGTCAATAATAGGAACCGTCGTATAAATTGCATTTTGGCTCAAGAAAATATCCAGGAAATATATTTATAAATGTATTTTATATGAGTTTCCAACATCCAAAAATAGAACGTCTAACATTTCTCTCTAAACTTCCTGAAGAATTATGGACAAAAATGACATTAATGGAGAAATAGATGCACTCACTACCTGTGTAATTTCGACATGGCCAAATTTTGAGTTACTATGCAAAATATCTTGGCTTAAGTATGCCATTAATTTTTTACGTAGCTGATTTGCACTCCAAGCAGTTTGTCATCAAACTCCGCATAAGTACGCGATTTTACTCACTCGAAATGAAATAATAAAGTCGGGGTTTGACGTGAGCAGCATTGTACCAACCCAGTAAACTCGATCATGAAAAATTGTAATAAAGTAATCCAATGAAGGCTTCACTGATGAATTTTAGAGCATAATGTTAAATCGGAACAACAGTTGCTTTTTGTGGCTTGTCAAAATTCTTCTTCCTTTAGTTAGTGATGTACCAATAATCGATTGCAACCGATGCAAGTCTATAATCAATCATCGGTTGAATGTATAAATGCACTTAATTAATGTTCAAAGTTGGTCTCTTGGAAAGGAATTTCAGGATTGTTATTCGGGCCATTTGGTAAAAGATTACGGCTACTGTTACTATAAATAGGATTTTGGTTGCCATTCAATAACAGTAGTTTACCTTGACGGATTTATCAAAAACTTCACCTCATCGGAATTAGCATGGGATTGTTACTTAGGTTATCCAAAGGTCAAGGACACTATTACTAAAAATACAAATTGATTTTTATCTCGACTACTCTGAAACTACAGGATGGATTTTCATGAAACTTTACATAATGTTGCCCATGATATCTATTGATCCTAGCAAAAATTCACGTTGAAATCCAACATGGCTGCCAAAGCTAAAAATAGATTATTAAAAAACAAGTTTATAGCGACTACTTCTTGAAAACTATAAGTGATATTGATATGTGACTTTTTCTAAAATGATCAGCATCGTTTTGATTTGATGTTAAACATTGCTGTTGTGGCCATCTTTGTTTACATAGAGTTATATAGTAAAGACTTGTAGCGACTTCTCTGAAACTACTTGACTGATTTTCATGGAACTTTACAGGAATGTTGATCTTGATGTCTAATTGATCTGAGCAGAATTTCAGGTCGGCGGGTTATTCAAGATGAGTGCCACGGCTTAAAATAGATTTTTTAAATACAAGTTTGTAGGGACTACTTACTGAAAACTATGAGTGATATTGATATTGTTTCTTTTCTAAAATGATCAGCATGACATGATGTTGATCCATGTCGAAAGTTACTTTAATTCGACATTAAACATGGCCGCCAGTGGCCATCTTTGTTTGCATGATTTACATAATAAAAACTTTGCAGCGACTACTCCTCTGAAACACATTGACGGATTTTAATGAAACTTCACAGGAATGCTGATCTAGCTATCAAAACCTATCAGTAGAGCTTCAAGGTTATTGACCTGTTGTTGCTGAATACATTTACTTTCGCTTAAGGAATTTTAATAAAACGTCACCACAAAGTGCATCTCATGGAAAGGAAGCTCGTAATTGTTATTTAGGTGGTTTGATTTTCAGTCAATGTCATTGTTGCTATTGGAAACTGGTTTTCATTCAATAAATTTAGTTTCCCGTGACGGATTTAAATAACAATAAATTCCCCTTCCCTTAAGGAATTTTAACGAAACTTCACTTACATGAATCTCGGATTGTTATTTAAGTAACTTGATTTTAGAGCTACAGGGGACTTGTTATTTGCTAAATTTTGTTTTCACTGAGTTTCTTTTAATGAAATGTTGGAATTAATTCATAAGCATAACCGGCAGCTTCATCTGGTCGATTCAAAGGCCATGCTTTAAGAGTTAGGATCAGTGCCTAGAATGAATGGTTATAATTATGTAAATATACAGTTTAAGTTGTGGTTTATTTGAAGTAAAATATGCTTAATCTAAATTGAACTTGGCTGATTAATTTTTTTGTACGCTCTGTGCTGTTGGAAACATCTCTGTATTGTAAGGAAACATGCTTTTCTTTCGAGAAAAGAGATCCAGGTTCGAGTCCTGGCGGGGATCCTGGCACACTTATTGGTCTGTACAAAATGTGTTCTGGGATAACCACAACTTTAAAATACGTACATGATAAAATTGTCCATCAAACAAAACCAAAAGAAAAATATTATTAAACTATAATTCTTTTAATACAATTATTATATAACTTCATTGTTTTATTTATTTACATGTAGTACTCAGGTCAGCAAAAAAAGATTTCGTCACCTCCACTATTTTGGAGATGTGTCCCTTGACTGATAATAAATTGGTCAAATTCTTGCTAATATGTTATGCTAAAAATTATAATTCACTGCCTTTCAAACATGTCCGTACTCCCATGGTATAATACATGTACTCGTATTTTAGCTTTTTTTGTTAATTTTATCTTCATTATTAAGTTTGTCATTTTATATGTATGCCAACGTGTTTGATATTGCTTACTATTTCTATTTGATCGTGTCCTAGTGTAAAGCTAGGTTGAACCTTTTTTCTGGAGGTATTTCCAAATATTACGATATTGCTTTTTTGGGGGTTTATTATGTATCGCCATCTACAAGTGTATGCATGAACAATGTTGAGCATTTTTTGCAAGTTTTCGGGGGAAGTGCAAGAGAGCGAGCGTCAAGTCATCTGCTTGTGTAGAGTTACCAGCTTTTGTATCTAGTACACATATTCCTAGATTACTGTCTGATAGTTCTTGCAATACTCCATCTATAAATAGGTTATACACCCAAGTCGATATGGTTCCTCCCTGAAGGATCCCCTGTTTAACAGGAAACCAGGTTGATCTGGTTCCACAGACATATATACTTCTTTTCATGTCGCTATGTGCATTAATCAAGATGTTCCACATTTTTCCTCGAATACCAGCTGGTGTAATTTATAAAATCGACCATCTAACCATAGTGTGTCAAAAGCTTGTTTTGTGTCTAGGGAACACCTATATACTATGCTACCTAATTCAAAAAACATTGCAAATATTATGATACAGAAATTTGCTATGTTTTACAGCGGCCAAAAAAATGTAATTAACGTAATCAATAAGTATATGTTTCAAGCGATATTTGCGAAAAAGATAAAAAGATAGAAAATGGTTTTAAGGACCTATTTCCAGCCTATTGTATTTGGGGGATGAGAACATTTGTATAGGTAACTGTAAATAACTGTTAGACTTACAATTGCATGCGTAAATGGTGGTATTCTATTTTGTTTCAGTTTATGAGGCCCTCCCAATACAGCTGTTGTATGAAGCCAACATATTATAACATAAAAGCACGTGTTTCATTGTTGCGTTTTGGTGTGTTTTTCTTCTAAAAGCAATGAATTATCAACAAAAATGAGTATAAAAGTCGAACAGGAAATGCAGCTTTCACAAACACAGTAAACACAAAAACACGCAAAACGACAAACATGAATGGCAATGTGAATAAGGAATAAACGTCACAAACTCAACACGTGTTGATAATAGGACTACCGCCTTGGAACGGTCAGTGGCAAAAAAGGCCGCTGGGGGTTTAAACAAGGTTCTAGGGTGCACCAACCCTCACACGTACTCTACCGTCATCCCAAAAGGGACAGTGTAAATAAAGAAATCCCCGCAATGAACTATTCTCTAACCAACAAGGCAGCATTAATAGGCAATATAATTAAAACACAAAGATGATCGCGTGTATATAAATACAAAAAACAACAACAATAGCCCAGAAAGCCACACAGACGGTACTCAATGACTTGGCAGAAGCTAGAGCAACAAGAGAATAAAACACTGAGTTTGACAAGTTTGACAAGACAAGAATGCAGACAAACATCAAACGTCACCGTCCTTTTGGGCTTTAGGTAGACGTCATCATAGGGTCCACAGTCCGGTCATCGCACAATTGAAGAGGAAAGCATAGTGGCAAACTGTAAATGGGTCCACCACCAACCATGCAGTGTGTTGGTTTGTATTTAGTACAGCTTCTTACTGCTATACCCTAGAAACTGTTCAATATATCAATGCCTTACAGTATTTATTGACCTTTACACTAGAGTTTATTTAGTGCTGTATGGCGGCCGTAAAAAGTTGCCCCGACTACAAACCAGTAGTGTTATTATTTACTGGTCCTTTGGAATCATCAGGCCCATTCTGTGTAACTTTAAGGTAGAATATCGCTTAAGCCGGTGCTACGAGGCGTGAGAAGTGTTGCATCTTATAATTACCTCTACATGAACAGACTCAATAAAACCGAGTCTGCTACTTTTCTCCCATGTTTGTGTTTGTTGCTTCCATGGGATTACCTTTTCAGTATTTATTTCAAAGAGTAAACGTTACTTTCATTGCTGCGTATTTTCCTTGAACATGTATCGACTCATGAATACGACTGAGTTGCGGTTGAAGAAGTTTCAGTTCAAACATTCAAAACCTCGTTATAAAAGCCAGAAAAAGATACGTAAACTATGACATTTTTATCTAACTTTGTACAGGTAACACAGATAAATATAACTTTTGAATATAGTAAGCAATCAAAACACATTGATCATGAATATAGTTCATAAAAATAGTTGCAGGCAGCAGGATTCGAATAAACGACCTAAAGTTATTTTTGTTCCAACGTATTTATTGTAACTGATGATCATTACGTGGTCCGTGTATTAACCTTCATACCCCATCCAACGGTGAACCCATTCTCCAAGAAGCGAAAACGGGCTTAATTTCGGCTTAAAACATTTCCATGTTGTAAATTGAAACATTTAATAGGTAATATTAAAGAGGTTATCGCATTTTTTCCAGTGAAGTTTTTAAAAGTGTTTTATTGTCAAAATATCCGTTATAAAATCCTACTACATGCAGGCTTTACGATCGCTTAATGGAAGTAAGGTGGGACCACGTAATGTAACCACTCTACCACCGATATGTGTTGATCACTTTGTGGGCATGCATTTCTAACACTTAATCGGCATTACACAATAACTAGCCCATTCTCGCTTTCACTTTTGTAACGACATCATAAACTAGATGGACACGGCCAGCATGTCGAACAGTTGGGGGCAAATAGCTTAGCACCGTCTTAAGCCAAGATAAAAGTCAAGATAAACGGAACCTGTACATGGACGCACGCACAAACGGGCGCATTGACGCACGGATGCACGGACGCAGTTACAAAGCACGAACAAATCAGCGTAAGATTTTTTGAATTTGATGAAACAGAGTTTTACATCAAGCAAGGTTCATGTACATGTGCGAAATGTTGGACTATAGACTGATATACTAAACATTGATATATGAACGTAAAACAAAGAATAGGGATTACTAATAAAGACAGGTCAATACATTCTCACAAATGATCACCACGATGTGTAATAAGCAATTTTAACAAATGGTCTGTAAAGCATAGCGTGTAAAGCATAGCGTGTTCTCGGTTGCTAAGTGGATAAGGTTTTGCACATTTGAGCTGCATACCTTTGTCCCGCGTTGGTTCACTCCCTGGCGGATACATTTCTCATGGGTAACACCATCCTATATCTCATCTCCCTCTGATGTTACTGTCCCAGTATACCCAAATGTAAATCCCATTTCTATTCATTTCAGTCGAGCACATTTAGGAAAAAAGATAATTGTTCAAGATAAAATTGTAAAACCTATGTTTTTATGTTTTTTTCCAAGGCGGTACCCTTATGAACCCTTATATGTTTGTGATGTGCTGTTTTACTGAATGTGTTTGTGATGTACTTTTTCAGTCACCTTTGCATGGTAATACTTGTTGGAGTGACTGCATTCTGTGAATTCTACTCTTCCTGTTGGACTTATAGCCTTTTCTTTACCGCTTAATTACGCCACAGGCTTGTTTTCTAATTAGTCCACTTCCTCTCGCGATGACTACGTTTATTGAATACATATTGAAAAGGGAATCCTTTGGAAGAAACTAACACAAACAAGAGCTAATAAAAGTAGAAGACTCGGTTTTATGGAGTCTGTTCATGGGAGGTAATGTAAGTGCAACACCTCACACGCCTTCTAGCACCGGTTTAAGCGATATTCTACTTTCAAGCCACAAATACTGGTCCGAGAGGACAAGTTGATGCCAATGAGATCTACTTACATATTTTACTTGTTTGTTAAGTGCATTAAATTGAAATGTCTTGTGTGCCATATGCTGGAATGGTTGTTATTTTTTGTTGATTTGTGGCTGATCATTGACGTGGTTTGTTTCGAGAACATTTTAAAAATGTCGGATTTCTTTAGCTTAACCTTTTTGGTGCCTATTATAGCCTATTTCAACTTCGTGCCATTGAGACAACATGGATGTAAGTTTAATGACAACGCTTTGGAGTTTAATACACTATTTATTTAGCACAACTTTCCGATTCAAATTAAAAACATAAAAGATACAATTCAAATCCACAATCGCAATCAATATAGACTAACCGGAACTATTTAGATGCGCATAAGTGAGCAAATAAGTTAAAGAAAACGGATTATATCTCGTTCGTGAACCACTTCCAGATATTTGGCTTCCCTCGTTAAATAATCTATGTATCATAAACACTCTTTGGTATAACATTACGTACGAATATCGCCTTTGCAAAAAATACGACATTGCTGTAAGGAATGACAAGAAAACAGTGATACAAAGTATCACAAGCCGGTCAGAACAGTTACATAAGAAAACAGTAAGGGGAATGAATATGATAAAATAAACGAACAATGTGTAGGTGTTAGGATTTCTTTATTTGTAATTGTAAGCAATCAAAACACATTGATCATGAACGATTTGAGCACTAGATCAACTAGTCTTCATGAGACAAAATGAACATGTTTTTAATTTTGGCATTTGTGTTGTATAATGTTATAATATGAATATGATAGACATCTGAAAAAGTATGTGTAATGGATCACTAAATAGAATGTTGTTTCATGGTTAGAATGTGAGGAATTGGAAAAATGTCATGGTTAGAATGTGAAGAATTGGTAAATTATCATAATTATAAACAAAAAGACAACTTAATGATAATATAATAGCAAGTGGATTGAAAGATTAGCGTCTGTGAGTGTAATCTAAGTTATTAGCAATGTAAATTTACATTAGAAGGAAGGTTTTAATGTTAGATGTTTTTTATTATTGAAATCTGATCAGTAGTTCATGAGAATAAGTAGCAGCGGTGCAAACCTATTCAAACTCTTTAGAAGATGCTTCAGTTAAATATAGATATAAAAATCGAACAGGAAAATTAGCATTCAATGACGACAGTCAACCACAAACAAACACAGAAACAACGAACAAATTTAAAGATGAATAAAAGGCCAAATAAGACATTATAAAGTTTCATCAACACTGTTTAATGATTGAAGAGCTGTTGCTTATTTTAAAATCAGACGGCACCGACAAGAGATACACATATAGCTGTACACACAAACAGTTATCAAGATTGACATTCCATTTAATAACGTCATCAATCAGCTATATTCGTATGCTAAGAACAAATTAACATATAATTCTTGTAGTAAAAACCAGTTAGAACCACTTCAACGCGCATGCACAGATCATAATTTGTAGACTGTATCCCTAACATTGATACATAATTCAAGTAGTGGATGACCCATAAAATGCCTGTACACCAATTTGACTTCGTCCCGGTATTCTTACTAAAATACAGTTGTTTTATGAACAGTAAAATGACGTTGATATACAGTCCAATATCCATAGCAGCTTTCTGAGTCCGAAAAAATAATATAACAATATAAGAGCCCCGCTATCGTCACCGTAATACACAATTAAACGATGTGTGAACGGAAATGTCAGCAATCTGATGGATTTATCACTGCGTTCTCATACTTTATGGACCGGCACATGCTAGACAGTCATCCAAAGCTAGGATGTCAAACAATTATTTAGCAATAACCTGACCTATGTCAGAAACTGGAGATAAATCACAAGATGAAATGGAAGGCAATATATAATGAAAAAGATAAAACTTCAGCGCATTCAGGATGCTGTGCTACTGATATTGTAAGAGAAAAACGTTATAATTTACCGAAACTACTGTTTTTGTTTCTTTGAATAAAGAACTTGATTCCTATAATACTACATTATAAAAACATCAAATTAGATTTAAAAGTGGTGCAGACAATGTAGCATTCAAGGACAACAGTCAACCAAAAACACGCACAGACAGCAACACTTACTCGTCAATGTTGTGGTAAAAACGTAATAGCTTACGGCGTCTAGTCCAATACACCCAGTCGGCTCACGACGTTGATTCAACGTTGAGATGAGGTTAGCATTTGGTTACGACGTCGATCAATGTGACGTCAACGTAATTCTACATCGACTGACGTTGTATCAACGTTGAACCAACGTTAGCTTTCTCAACGTTGTAAGATTGTTAGAATTGCAACGTTGTGTAGACGTACGTAAAAAAAAGTGGATAAATATGTGATATATACTCTGTAAAAAAAGTTTTGGACCATAGCAGTGTTCGAACCCGTACAATGATCGCAGAACCTTGACATTCGACCATAACCCTTATTATCTCAGTTGATAATTCACAATAGATCAACAATCAAGAATAATTATTGTTTACAATGAAAGTTTGCGAAAAAATTATAATCTTTTTATTGGTTACTCGAATGTGTCCGTAACTGTTACTTTCAATGAACTTTGCAACATTTTTTACAGACCCTTTGTGTGTTCGCGATATTTTTTAAAAATCAAATCTTGTTTGGAATTTAATGTTTCTGGTACCAAATTAACCGGGTAGGGTAGACCTTGGTTACTAAAAATAGATATTGAAATTCTGTCTACTAGTTTTATTTTTATATTACTTTACATGCACTGGTCCAAAACGTTTTTTACCGAGTATATTAATCATAATTTTCTAACAAGGTGGATGCGATCTTGATAACACCAGAATTATAAGGATTTCCTTTTTAATTACCTTCGTGATGTAGATAGTAGCATCCGCGCGATGAAATTGGGATTTGTTTTGCAAGTAATTGCAACAATTAATGCATTTTATTGCTTTATACATTTCATTGCAAATATAGTGTAGAATACAGCGTTTAACCTTTTTTCAGTTCGCTATCAGATGTTACTTCCCGTTGATATTCGCTAAGTGTCCACTACCGGAAATGCAATCACGCGGAAAAGCAGCAACAGATCTATTAAATCATCACTGGCATCGTTGGTCCGCACTGTTCTACATGTACCAACAAGGAGCAATATTTAATCAATTATACAATGAAAAAGACTACATATTATAACAGAAACGGTGGTGAAGACAGTGTTACCGACTTGGAATGGACCGTAGACAATAAGGCCTACAGGTTAGCTTGAATCGAGTTTATGTGTACACAATCCTCGCTATTATCCTGTTTTCAGCGCCCAATTAGACAAGCCAGTGTAAAGAAAACTACATCCCATCGAAAGGAATGCTCTAACATTAAAGTCCACGTCCAGAGAAACTAACAAAAGAAACTATAAGATGTTGTTGTAAAGCTATATAAAATAAAAAATAAGAAACATCCCAGGATGCATCCAGAATTGTACTGAACAACCATAGCAGTTGCAGCCAAAGAGAAAACTAATCTAGGGTACGACCAGAAAACCCGAGGGACGGACGCTCATGCACCTACCTCCCTTGGTTGGTGTTTCAGTAGGTGCAATCATACAGTCCCAAGAGGTTGTCCAGTCATTACCCAAGGAAAAACTGAATCGAAGGGACTACTGTAGACATGGTAGAGGGGTCAATTACTAAACATGCAGTCCTCCAAAGGGTCGTATCCATTTCTGACTACAAGCAGAACAAACTACCAACTATGTACTAGATTTCTAAATTACATAAAAAACCGTATAAGGCTCGCTTTATTTCGAATACTAGTGCATACACCACCACAAACATCTCCAAACTTTTAACTTCTTGTCTTACTGCCGTTAAAGATCACGTTAAAGAATATTGTGATAAAACTTATGAAAACTCTGAGATTAATTTGTTTTGGTCTATAAAAAATTCAAGGTCGTTCTTGATAACATTTGCAATAATCTATTAGCACTTACGACTTCACTACACTATATACAACTTTACCACATCACCTTATCAAAGACAAGCTTATTTCTTTTAAAAAAGCATTCGCTAGGGAGATACTACATTTTTGATAGTTTAGACAATTACACTATGTGGACTTGCCAAGAAGTTTGTGAAGCACTCATCTTCCTATTCGATACTATTTTCGTCAGGTATGGAACGACCTTTTATAGACAAATTTTTGGTATCCTTATGGGTACGAACCGTGCATCCCTTGTCGCAGATTTGTTTTTATATCGCTATGAAAGAGATTTCATGTTGAGTATTTCATCAGATACCCAGGAAGATGTTATTGAGGCCTTTAATGACACCTCTCAGTATCTGGATGTCGTATTAAACATTGACTCTTTCTTTTCTACTATGGTTAATAATATATATCCTAAAGAACTTCAACCCAACAAAGCTAATTTTTCTGATACTCATTCTGCTTTTCTAGATTCACATCTCTCCATCGAAAATGGTGAACTAATTAGCAAAATGTATGACAAGAGAGATGATTTTAATGTTGATATTGTTAATTATCCTAATTTAGATGTGGATGTTCTCCGAGCAACTTCTTATGGGGTCTATGTGTCTCAACTTATTCGTTTTTCGAGAGCTTGTACTCGGGTTGAGGACTTTAATATTCGTAATCTTTGTATAACTAAAAAGCTACCCCATCAGGGCTACTGTTACCATAAATTTCGTAAAACCTTTGCAAAATTTTATTATAGTAACCCTGATCTTCTTCCAAATTTGAAATTAATTTAAGAACTCTTCTGTCCACAAGGACTATCACAACCTGACTTCTGTGGTGACGTGATTTGCAAACTTCGTAAGATCCTTTGTCATGATCACGTTCATACTATCTTTGTTAAACTTGTTAAAAGGTTTATCAAAATAGGTTATGACCCTATCATTTTTCAACGCACTGCATGCTTGGTGGTGGACCCATTTACAGTTTGCCACTATGCTTTCCTCTTTGATTGTGCGATGACTGGATATGATGTGGACCCTATGATGACGTCTACCTAAAGCCCAAAAGGACGGTGGCGTTTGATGTATGTCTGCAGTCTTGCATTTTCGTGCCCTCAAATGTTTATTCTCTTGTTGCTCTGGCTTCTGCCAAGTCACTGAGTACCTACTTTGTGGCTTTCTGGGCTATTGTGTTTTTGTATTTATATATACACGAGCATCTTTGTGTTTTACTTATATTGCCTGCCTATTAATGCTGCCTTTTTGATTAGAGAATAGTTCATGGCGGGGATTTCTTTATTTACACTGTCCCGTTTTATTGGGTTTACAGTAGGCTAAGTGTGAGGTTTGGTGCACCCTAGAACCTGATTTAAATCCCCAGCGGCCTTTTACGCCACTGACCGTTCCAATGCGGTAGCCCTATTGTCAACCCTTTAGTGTTTGTAATGTCTTATTTGGCCTTTTATTCATCTTTAAATGTGTTCTTTGTTCGGTGTGTATTTATGGTTGACTGTCGTCCTTGAATGCTGCTTTTCCTGTTCAATTTTTATATCTATATTTCCTGATTAATTGTGTGAGGTGGTCAGGAAACCCGCCAGATTCCTTTACCTTTCGAAGTGTATAGACCACATCTACATAAAATAAGGGTTGTGGTATTCCTAGTCGCAGAAGAGTTTTAAGGTTGGTGTTGTACTTCTCCAGTAGGTTTTCGTTGCGGTTGTAGAACTTTGAGAAAGTTCTAAGTAGTTTGTGATACCGAAAACCCTGGTGAAGAAGTTTACTTGTAATAACTTTTGATCATTGAAGCCTATAACATCATTACAAGCTCTAGCAAAACGAATGAGCTGGAAGATATAACTTTAAACTTCTTGTCTTACTGCTGTTAAATATCACGTTAAACAATATTGTGCCAAAACTTATGAAAACTCTGGGATTAATTTATTTTGGTCGATTACAAATTCAGGAGACATTTTTGATAAAATCTGTAATAAACTTCAAAGAAATATAAAAAGATCGGACAGGGAAGGTAGCATTCAAGGAGGACAGTCAACCACAAAACACAGAAACAAACACGCAAACAGACAAACAAGAAGGCAAAAGCAATAATAAATGCAAACGACATCACAAACACAAAAGGGTTGACAATAGGGCTACCGCCTTGGAACGGTCAGTGGCAAAGTAGTCAAGTTTCATATATAAGTACTTATGACTTCTCTACACTACATACAACCTTACCACTTCACCTTATCAAAAACAAAGACAAGCTTATTGCTCTTATTCAAAAAAATTCTCTAGAGAAAAAAATAAAATACAGTTTTGGCCTGTAATAATATCGAAGCGTTTTTTACTAAAGGCAGTTTAGACAATTACACTATGTGGACTGCCAAGAAATTTGTAAAGCATTCATTTGCCTATTAGATAATATTTTCAGCAGGTATGAAACTACCGTTTATAGACAAAGTGTTGGTATCTGGTACGAACTGTGCAGATTAATAAGAAGACATATAAAAAGATCGTGCAGGTTAATAAGAAGAAATATAAAAAGATCGGACAGGGAAAGAAGCATTCAAACAAGAAGGCAAAAGTAATAAATACAAACGACATCACAAGCACAAAAGGAACCAGATGTTCAACTTTCAATAAATGCACTGTCTTTAACGTGCCTGCAGTCTACTAGTTTAGACGGTGTGCGACTTAGGCTATCAAAAAGAATCTCCGTCCGACCAGGTCTACCGCCCGACGGGGTCACGTTTAGCCTCCACTTTAGGAGACCAAACCTTCAGCCTATCTCGCTGTGAATCTCAGTGTGATCTCATCCGAACTGCTGAATGCTGGATCACGCCACATTTATGTATCATCATAATGACCCATATATTGACGACCACGTGCACATAAGTATATTGGACAGGACTATTAAAACTGGTTCAAAGCTGTGCAAACTAGATTACAAATCTCAGCATTTTGCAATAAACAAGATAATTAATCCATCTTACAGACTATGTACTTATGTAAGCCCAATTTTTTAAACCATAGTGACCTTCTCAATCTGTTTGTTGGGTGGGTTGGCCCATCGTATTATGACAGTACCAGCCGCACCTTGCCTCAAGTTATTAGATTTTTTCCATTTTGTTACTAAAAATATGGTTAATTAGATGACTAACTTTCATGTGCGTCATTCATGCACTTTAAGTGGAAATGGTCGACCCCAGGTCCCCGTACAAACAACGCAATTAAGCTAATTCTTAGACAATGACATGCTTATACCATTTTTCGAAGAACAATGTAATCCAGTTGATATCAGTGCAGTGTCCGACTGTTCATAAGTGCATTTCAGCAACCAAGGTCGTTTTGAATGGCCATACATGCTCTACACATGTAATAAGTATGTCGGTCACTACGTTTTTAACACAGTACATGTATTGACCAAACATGAGAGGAAGATATTAACTTACTTAAAACCCCAGTTATACTACATAATCTCTCCTCTACAAAAATGGAAATTATATACTATAATTTCTTACAGGACTTAGTATAGGTATACAAATCAGATAACAATCAAATCACATACATATATGTTACACAATTGCAGTTAATCCATACATTTTATCTATTTAGAGTCTATACTAATTGAAATAGTTATTGTTTGTAGTCCACAATCGTTCAGTGTTAATTGTTGTTTATTGTTCATCACTGACATCCCGTTGGTATGAAATTACGTTGGTATGACATCTGGTTCATTAATGACATCCCGTTGGTATGAAATTACGTTGGTATGACATCTGATTGGTATGACATATTGTTAGTGTGACATCACATTGGTATGACAGCACGTTGATATGACATCATGTTGGTATGACATCTGACATCTGATTAGTATGAAATCACATTGGTATGACATCACGTGAGTATGTCATCTTGTTAGTATGATATCACATTGGTATGACATCACGTTGGTATGACTTCATGTTGGTATGATGTCACGTTGGTTCGCCGGTGTACCGGTATATTTAGTACGCATACGCCTCATCAAGTAATATTCAACTTTGATCATTAGAAGTTGCCTGTTTACTGCTTTTAATTCCGTTCATCACATCTGTTTTATGTGTGGTTGTTTCTGATTCCTGAATGAAACCTGTCTCCTGCATACAGTGTTACATTTACAGTGTCTAATACTGTAATAACTGAACTATATATGGGGTTAAACGATTTTAAATGTGTTTCAGTCTTAAGCGTTGGGCACCTCCCAAGGTCTTTTCAGCTTTTAAATTTTATGCGTAATTGCTTCACCAATCAAACATTTGAGAGAGAATGAGAGGACTTGGTTATATAAGTAGTCACACTTAAACGTATATTTACATAATCTACGTCAACTCCACTTGAAACTTACTAAGTGCATCTCGGTTGTCGAGTAGCACATCCATGGCTAGAGTTTGCTAGCTGTATGTCAAATCCATTATACAGCAATCTTAGAAGCATTTGCTCATCTCAATTTCCATTCGCCAGAGTCAGGTGTTTGTCGGCTCGACTCTAAAAACTGCTAAATCGTCTAATTTCTGCGTTTGGAATTCTTAATTCCTACAACAATCCAGATTATATAGTACGAGAACCATCAATAAACGATAACGCCGTCTCGTTTTACTTTATACATAGCCAGGTGACGTACTCTCGGCCCCTTTTCAACTCCCCACATCGCCTGGAACATCCGGGTCAAATACAGTCACAAACTCTAAAATCAAAAGTCATCAATAAACGATAACGTTGCATAAACAAGGCAGATGTGGCACCCCGATGGGGTCTGGATTGTTGAGGCGGAATGACATTCATACGCTCCCTGTAAGACCATTTTCTAAGTTTAGAGAGTAACCATTTGAAACTTTGTAGCAACAATTGAATATGTATGAGTGTTTTTACAATTCCCAAAAAGTCCCAAAACAATATCCCTGTGTATTCCCATTTTGAATATTGCACATTCAATGACATATCTTTGATTTCCTGAGTAGCAGTTCCTAAGTACCGTCTAATGAACACTTAAGCTTATATATTTGTCGACATATGATATAAGAGTACTTAAATTCTCTCACATTATAGTAATCTCCTTTTCCGTTGGATTTATAACGCCACTTACTATTAGGTTACCATGTATATTTACTCAACTTTGAGCTTAAGCCGGTGCAAGGGGGCGTGAGAGGTTTTGCTTCTTTCATTAATTCTCAGGAACAGACTCAATAAAACCGAGTCTGCTGCTTTATTCTCTTAATTGTGTTTGTTGCTCCCAAAGGATCACCTTTATCAGTATTTATTAACATTCACACTAGCGTTCGTTTAGTGCAGTGTGGCGGCTGTAAAACGTCTCTCCGTGCTACGAATCAGTAGTGTTATTTTTACTGGTCCCATGGGACCAGCGAGCCCAATATAGGTGGCTTTGAAGTAGAATACCGCTTAAGCCGGTGCTAGGGAGCGTGAGAGGTTTTGCTTCTTTCAGTACTTCGCAGGAACAGACTCAATAAAACCAAGTCTGCTGCTTTATTCTCTTAATTGTGTTTGTTGCTCCCAAAGGATCACCTTTACCAGTATTTTTGAACCTAAAAGGTAAATATCCCGTCAATGAACTGTCAATATAGAGTAAGTAAAGTACATAGTTGTCTGTCCATTTTGCTTCATACATCGTATGTCATTACTGTAATACATGTGATTAATCAATAATGTCGCTTCTTAAAACCATAGTTGCACGCGTATCATACGCATTACGTTGTATTATTTCAAATGTTTACAGCAAAGCGAAAGACTCTACTTAAATTGATTTTAACGTCAATATTTAGTCTTCATTTCATCGCCTAGCATTTACTGCCTTAATCTACCCCGTGTCACCTACCATCTACATAACCTTTCTAACTTCATAATCTCCGTAAACAGTACTTCACTAGTTATCTACTAAATTGTGTATTGCCTATAAATCGAGTGGCTATGGGTCGAATGCCGACCACCTAACAAGCCAATCTCGTTACATGCAGCAGATAACCTAAGGTATAACTCGATAATTCATTTAGTACAACCTTGCCTTAAAACACAGCACCTAACCTAACATAAGGTATTTCTACTCTAGTTATCAACTAAACAAGTCTATCGCTTATAACTCAGTCGAGTGGCTATGTGTCGAGTGACGACCACCTAAAAAGACAATGACGCTACATACAGCACATAACCTGAAGTATATATCAATAATTCAATTAGTAGCCAGTGTATTAGAACGAGGGTCTATACGTCATATGATGACTGTTAATTTAAGACCAATATCGCTACACACGATATAATTACCTAGACAAAGGTATTTCTCGATGAACTGTTAAACTATACTTTAACAACACTACCCTACACTCACTCCTACTCAGAGTCTAATTACGGCCGTTTCAACCTCGCCTATATCCATACCGCTACCTACCTCTGCTGCTACTACTACTACTACCACTACCTTATTATTACTCCTACGACGACTACTACTACTACTACTACCACTACTGATACTTCTAACCCTGCGACTACCACTACTACTACCACTATTACTAACACTACTGCTCCTTCTACTAGGCTGATTTCCCTTTTTAGTCTATGATTCCTTCTCTCATAGCCTACGGGCTAACTCAAACAACGGGATCGAATCTTCCATATCTTTAAGGTAACCATTGTGCTAGCCTTTTTATTGGAGCACTCTCTGAACTACTATTTCCCGATTCACTGCTCACTGGAGACGCGACAAGTGCAGTCTTCCTTAATGGTCGCCCCTTCTCATTTTCTGGTATCTCCCCCTCATTCAATTTTGCTAATCGTAAGTTTCTTGCGTGTCCTAGTTGTATTATCTAAATGATTTTTTTTGCATATGTCAGCGGGAATTTCTGTTCAAAATTTATATAAAAAGGGACCCACCGCGAGTCTAATTTACATGTCCTACGTTGGTTCTTTAAATTGACTGCATATCCTATCGTAAACTCAACTTTCTTGCTAAATGTATCTCCCCGTCTCTTTCTTTGCAAGTAAATTAAATATAGCCTTATGGGAGACCTCTGCTTATCCATTTGCATGAGGTGAATAGAAAGATGTTGTAATACACTTAACATTCATTCTAGTCAAAGTTTCATCAACCTCCTTCACCACTTTTTTGTTTGATTATCCGATACACTACTTACATAATAAGTATATAGAACCATGATGTTTACCCTACACCTCATAAGCTAATTACACCACAATTGCTTATTTTACTACCTTTTAATATCTATCCCAACCCCCATCCAAAGATGCAAAATTGAGTTTTAAAGAAACAAACTTCGGAAAATAGGGTTCACCAATAGATGTTTATTAAATCCCTTTCTGGGCCCCAGGGTATGTTTTAATGGAAACTGTCCTATAAATGGTGTCTCAGATTTCATATTTTGAAAACAGAGGACAAATTTGAAACTAGAACTACGATGACCCAGTACATCGTGAATATTTAGACAAATGACCACACTTGTCACTCAAGTGCAATACAAATACTTCACTAATCTAGGAACGTTTACACGCTCCTGGCTACTCGTTACAGTAACCAATCCTTATTTAAGGTCAAATAATCTATTTTAGTCTAATATACGTACGATAAGTGCTCCTAAAAGGTTTTTGACAATTTGACCATAATTACCAGACTTTAAGAATCATTCTTGGGTATCTGGGTCAGATAGGAAATTTCCAACCCGAGGTATAACTGTTTTGATCGGAACCAAGGCTCTGCCGAGGTATAACTGTTTTGATCGGAACCGAGGCTCTGCCGAGGTTCCGATTAAAACAGTTATACCTTAGGGTTGGAATTTCCGTATCTGACACAGATACCCATAATAGATTCTTTTTCTTGCATACCTCTATTTCTAAAAAAAATCCACGAACTCTTTCGCAAAATAATGGCGCAATAATACATAAGAGAACAAGGCGGGGTTATAGGCGCATTAATACAGTTAAGGCACACAATAGGACATGAATACAATTTATTTTAACTTCAAATAACGAATAGTTTATATATATAACGATGTCTGAATAGTTTATTAAAATTGAAAATCACCAACGAGAAATTTCAAGAAATTAATTGTAACTCTGCTGTACTGTATAATAATTATTGTCCACACAAAACGTCGACCCAGTTTTTGTCTCGCCTTTTTGAAGAAAAAAAGAGACATAGGTGTTGCTTTTCCGGCGGCGGCGGCGGCGAAGGCAAAGTCGTCAACATTCAAGTTTTGCGTTTAGGTCATTTTCTCACAAACTGTATGCACTAAGACCTTTCAAACTTTGCTTATAGCTGTATCTTGGGTGATGCATCGCAACGTGACAAAGCAAATGTTGAAGTGACCTTGACCCTCCAAGCAAAGGGCAGATAACTTAATAATGTTTAGGTTCAACTTTTGCGTTTAAGTCACTTTTTCACAAACTATATGTACTGCACCTTTCAAACTTTGTTTATAATTGTATCTTAGGTGGTACATTGCAACATGACCAAGCAAAAGTGGAAGTGACCTTGACCCTGAAATTAAAGGGCAGATAACCTTATAATTGTAACCATGAACTTTTGCGTTCAGGTAATTTTATCACAAACTGTATGCACTAGACCTTTCAAACGTTGTTGATATTTGTATCTTGAGTGGTACATTGCAACGTGACAAAGCAAATATATGACCTTGACCCTCCAAGCAAACGCCAGATAACTTAATAATTTCTACTTTCAACATTTGCGTTTAGGTCGCTTTCTCGCCAACTGTATGCACTACACCTTGCAAACTTTGTTTATAATTGTATCTTGGGTGGTTCATCGCAATGTGACAAAGCAGATGTGGATGTGATCCTGACTCTCCAAGCAAATGGCAGATAACCTTATAATTTGTACCTTCAACTTTGGCGTTTAGGTCACTTTTTCACAAACTGTATGCACTAAGACCTTTCAAGCTTTGCTTATAGTTATATCTTTAGTGGTATATTGCAACTTGACAAAGCAAATGTGGATGTGACCTTGACCCTCCAAGCAAGGGCAGATAAATTAATAATGTTTGCCTTCAACATTTAGATCACTTTCTCTCAAACTTTATGCTTTAGACCTTTCAAACTTTGTTTCTTGGATAGTACATCACAACGTGTCAAAAAGATAATGTGGATGTGACCTTCACCATCAAAGCATCACTTTCTCATGAACTATAAGTATGCACTAGATGCTTTAAACCTAATTTATAGCTTAATCTTTGGAAGACAGAACATTCTATTTTGACATAGTTGTGTCTTTGGTAGTGCATGTTTTTGGACGCATGGATTTCATCTATGACCTTGACCTACTTTCTGTACCTACAAAGGTGAGCTATTGTGACCACTCTTCGTCCGTCGTCTGTCGTCAACTTGTTTACACGATAGAGGCCATATTACTTAAGCAATCTTAACCAAACTTACAAAGATTGCATATGACCATAAGATCTCGGAAGCGTTGGATAATGGGCCAGATCAAACCAGTAACACCAGAGTTATGGCTCCTGATTTCACAAAAAATGCAGTTTTTCATCTTGTTTAAACGATAGAGGCCATATTTCTTGAGCAATCTTAACCAAACTTGCACAGATTGGATATGACCATATTAAGATCTCGGACGAGTTCGATAATGGGCAAGATCGGACCAGTAACACCAGAGTTATGGCCCCTGAATTAGTAAAAAATGAAGTTTTACATATTTTTAACACGATAATGGCCACATTTCTTGATCAATCTTAACCAAACTTACACAGCTTTTATAATTAGTATTATATTACATATTTGTCTGTGATTTGTATAGGAAATACTGGGAAAATAAAAGCTATATCTACTCGTTTGCTCTACTGGGAAATATCTCCCAGTGGGAGTTATTTCCAAGTATGGAACATTGCTCGGCCTTTTCCGTCTGTGGCGGGAACGCCAAATGACGTTCCGATTGTTTACGGACGTCGTCGTCAGATTCCGCCACTAGGGAATAACGATTACGGAAATTAACGAAGAGTTCCAGTTCCACTTGTTTTGTTTGTATGACGTAACGTCGTCTTGGCTTTCTCGTGCAAACGCAAAAAGGCGTGAATCATTAGAAATATTATTGAAATATCATTTTAAATTATGTAATATATAGTTTAATAACCAGTGTTTTTGAGATACGGGAAATATCTCCCTCGGTAGAGAAATGGCCCCGATATAAGAACTCGTTCTCTGCACTCGTTCTTATATCGGGGCCATTTTCTCTACCTCGAGAGATATTTCCCGTATCTCAAAAACACTGGTTATTAAACTCTATATTATTATTTGTTTTAACTATTATTTTTGATTTTTTAGTGTTTTTATTTTTTTATTTCTTTTTTGTTTATTTTCTTTTTATTTGCTTATTTTTTTTTTAAATTATTATTATTTTTTTAGCTTTTTTTTATTTTTATTTTTTATTTTTTTTACACGCCGTTGAATTTGACCAAACTTAGCAGGACAGGACGCATTGGTATGATGTCCAGTTGTGCATTTTGCTCTTTTATCGGTTTATTAAGTTTGGACGAAGTTATGGCCCCTTGATATTTTTATTTTGAATTTCTTGTCGGCGCTAATCCTCCTAAACGCCTTGTTGGATTTCGATGAAATTGGCAGGAAGCATCAGTATGATGTCTAGTTGTGCAAATCGCTATATATCTATGAAATCTTGGACAAGTTCTAAAACCAGCTAGATCTTGTTAGTAATGACAGAGTTATGGCCCTTGATTTATTGAAAAATACTATATTGTATTTTCCTTTATTAAATCTGTAGCTACTTCATATATTATCTAATCTTTACCAAATTTGTTTAGACTGTTAATATCAACAAAAGCTTAAACAAGTTGCCTGATTCATATCCATCCAAATACTCTCTCTCTCTCTCTCTCTCTCTCTCTCTCTCTCTCTCTCTCTCTCACAGAAGAAATTGGGACAAATTAAAAAAATAATACCCATGCCAGACTAGACACAGCAGGAAAATGGGACAAATTAAAAAAAGGAATGCCCATGCCAGACTAGACACAGCAGGCTTATTGCCCATGATTACCAGGTGAGCGATCTTGTTTTTTTTTTAATAGAATGTCATTTTGTTTTTAAACAAATGCTCTTAATTGTCATCTCAGCAAACTGCAAACTCCATTGTTTTTAGTTACTAAAATGTTTACAAACTTTCATTTAAGCATCATTGACCTGTTTATTTCTAAGTCCAGCCCCCGTTAGGGCAGACATGTGAATCCGCGGATTTCTTGTTTTTAATACACACGTCACATGGCTACCGACATACATGTAGTTTGAGTAGGTATGTTTAGTTTTCAACATCATCACTGTCCTGATATTTCCTTTTGTGACCGACGGATATGGTAAATGTGCTGTCATAAATGGTGCAGTTCGGAAACATTACTGGTGATCTGTCGGATTTACCGATGGAGATCCTGGAACACGACTTTTGCGAAAGAACGACCTGAGAAGATGGCGGATATGTTACACCTTGTGTAGTGCTACATGCACTAGTGGATCTACACGCTTCACGTTCAACACTTAGTGAGGTAGGTTTTGGGCAGTTGAATAGCAGGTTGGAAATGGGTTGCTGTTGTACATTGTTTAATTTTCTGTAGTTATTTAGTGATCCGGCGTTTTTATGCCACGTAAGGTGAATCGCTTGCGTGTCGGGGACGTTCGTCTCGAGCATTTTTCTTACGGATGTATTGGTAATCCTTTTCCATTTTCCAGTTCTGGCAAATTGGCTTTCATGGCCATTGTTCTCATCAGATTATTGAGCTTGTTCTTTCACGTGGGCAATTTTAGGAACCATTGCTCTTCCGGACCTGGGAAATGCATTGTGTGTCATTGTAGATCAATAAAAAGGTGTGTTTGGATCACTGTAATCTCCAGGTCGCTTGTCAGTATACATTTTATATGTAGCCACTGGACAACGCTCTGTATCAGTGGCATACATCCTTGGCTTTTCAGGCCTAATGTTGGAAGTGTCTGCCCCAGTCATTGTCTTTGTTTGGCGCTCGTTGTAGACCAGGTTCTCTTGGTTCAACTCCATGTCAAAACATAGCTGCACATCACCCCACATCAGTTGCCTGTAAACCAGAATCTTTTTATCTGAACATTTTAATACGAAAACAACAAAATCCTAACGTCATCAGTATATTACGTCTTATAATTATGCAGAACGTCTTCCGAGAGAGTTACTATCTAAGATTTTTTCATACAACTCTGGTGTGACCTGATCAGGGATTTAACCCACGTTTAATACATGCACATGTATTTCTTGCATACCGGATAAGGCTATCCACGTTTTACACTGGGGATGGAAAGTCTTATCTTTATGGGTATAGAAAAAAGTCACGCGCGCACCAACATCCGGTATGCAGAAAAACATGCAAAACGTTAGTAGCTGGCGGCGTCAACCCACAACATGTCACTGATATGCAAGAAAACGAATCTATCATGGGTATTCAGCTCAGATAGGTATCCAACCCTCGGTATAAGTGTTCCGATAAAAACACATACCTCGGGTTGGAATTCCCTATCTTCACCGGATACCCATGAAAGATTCTTATATTATCACATAACTTGCGGTGTGGGAATGCAATTTAATGCGTTTGTTTGTATGGTGTTTTACGTCATTTTCAACACATGTCAGGTTATATATGATGGTCGATTTTTTTGTGGTGGAGGCAGACGACCCTGTTTTCCTGGGTAGAAACAGTACTTTACACCTCCCGCCATCCGTAAGAATCGACACTTCCTCACCTACAAGTCGAGCTCCCAGTGAGATTGAAACCCGCAGCGGTGAGAAGCGAATGTAATAAAACCATGATATATTTATCGTATGATATCACACTAGTAAAACAATACGCAAATGAAGACCGAATCATCGTTCGGTCTTTTCCGTTCAGCTCGGAGTACATCGGAATTGCCACACCAATTTCCATAACCATTGAAAATCCTAGATTACGGAAATCACCGAGATATTTTCGTTGTTCGGTGTCGTACGGAGATGACTGACTCAACATATATACGACGTCATACAAACATAACTCCTCATCATAAAATGATGACATCATATATATATATAGGCATCAACAATAATACACGTTGCTTTATGCGGCTTTGTTTTTTAGTTGTATGATAAATAGAATCTTAACATTCGTACATATCTAATAAATGAATTAAGGTTGAATTTATTAAACTCATTGGATAAAATTGATAATTTTATCCACTCGTTTAATCAATTCAGTATTAAACAGGCACCCATGTAAGATCCTCCATGCACATTTTAATCTGAGTCTGACAACAAAGTTACATGATGCACTAATTTAATTTGGATGTCGCGACCCTGAAAACAAGTATTCAGATTTGAATTTTGAATATTTAAGTGGCTTGGGGATGGGATGATGCAAGACAGTGCTTGTCATGTTTCCGGAACAAAACACAGTCACTTAGTAGTTGATACATCAGGCTTTTTGGATGGTGCATCTGAAGTTTTAAGATAAATTGGATTTCTATTGGACCAAGGATAGCGAGATTTCCAGATAAATGAAACTTTGGACCAACTTTGTTGCATTTCATCACCACTTAGATGATAATGATAGATCATATTATTGGCCTATTAAGCGTTAGGAAATATCGAAAAACGGTGTTTAAGGAGGTTGGCTGGGAAAGGACGTAGTGATGAGATTTTTTTAAAATTCATATTTAAAGCTTCTTTGGTATAATTTAGATTCAAAATTATCAAAAAACGGCTAGGTCACCACGCTTTTCTTCCCACTAGACGTCATTGAAGAAGGCACATATTTCTAACTTCAAAATTTCACTAAAAAGAGGAAAAATATTGTCATTGAACATTTTCACAATTGTTTTCATAACATTACGTTCATTGAAAAACAACAATTAATTTTCGATTGAATATATATACATATCTTTCAAATCATACAAAAGCAATTGTAATCCTCGTTCGTCTTTTTATTTTAAAAGCAAACATATATGGACCGTACCTGACCCAATTTTGTTTTAACGAAATATTAATTCAAGATAAAAAAAATATGTTCTAATGATCAATTTTTTTTAAAACTTGTATATGTCAAGGTCCTATGACATGTCTTTCAAAAAAAGTAAAAAAATATATAGTTCACCAGGCTTCTTATGATTTTTTTATTAAAATATCTTTAAATTACACCCATTTTGGAGTTATTTTGACATTTTCAATGTAAAATACTGTACACAACATATTGACATGGAGATCGAAAATAAAATTAGCTCATTCTCTACTTTTATATATGTATTCCACTACTGAAAAACAAAAATCTGATTTATTCTATAGCAAAAGGATAAATTCTACTCAGAGCTACCCATACCCCCTATTTTGTTGACAACAAAAAATGATCACAAATGACGGAAAAAATATGAAAAAAAAAATTTGCTTAAAACTTGGTATGTTACCATATTAAATCCTACATTGCATCCATATCTACTAGAATGGAAAAAATGAAACAATTCTGTTGTCAAATAAAACTATAATTTAAAAAAAATAAATAAAATGTTTAGACTTGGAGATGTCAAAACTTGCCCAGCCAGCATCCTTAACATTAAAAGGAAAAATGTAACAACTGAAAGCATTAGTTAATACATTTTGAATGATGGCTATTATCTTTTTAAATAGTATTTTAATGAAATAAAGTGTGTGTAACATGACATACATCTGGAAAACAAATGGATTGATATAGCAAAGTCTGCATCGTTATGACAATTTACCAAGAGTGCCAAATTGACATAATATACACCCAACATAAATGATATAATTTTCTCTCCAGAGCCATATACACCCTGGTATTGTAGGTGCGATTTGGCTGGTTATCAAACTTGGCCAAGATATGTGTTGAAGTTTCATCTAGATAATGGAAGTTTTTGAATGGACAGCACATTATATGGTTGAATCGCATCATATTATTATAACAGATTCATTTGTTTGCATATAAATATAAACATAGATTCGAGTGAGCAATTTGTTCACACTTCATAATCAGCAACATTGAGGCATGTCTAATATATGTTACAACTTGTTGGGTAAAAGCAAAATAATTTAGACAATTATGACAGTATTAAGGGTAAATTGACAAACAAATTGGCATTTTTCCTAAACAATTGGACAGCATTTTTGAATTCGAGATAAAATGCCTGAGTTAGTTTTATCTGAAAGCTTGGTTTATTGTATAAAGAAATATAAAAAGATCGGACAGGGAAAGTAGCATTCAAGGAGGACAGTCAACCACAAAACACAGAAACAAACATGCAAACAGACAAACAAGAAGGCAAAAGTAATAATAAAATCAAACGACATCACAAACACAAAAGGGTTGACATGTATAATTTTATTAGTTGTAATAATTATTATATACTCGCAATAAAACGACACTGAAGTGCATATATTCAGAAGTTCTGATACATGATTGATTTTAAAGGGACACACGGCAATCTTGCTTATTTTCTTGTTGGTGAATTCAATGCACAAAATATCATTGGTATGCAAGAAAAAGAATCAGTCATGGGTATCTGGTCCTGACTCCCAAATCTCGGTAAAATTGTTTTTATCGGAACCTCGGAAGAGTTCTGATAAAAACAAATATGCCTCGAGTTGGAATTCCTGATTTTCACTGGATACCCATGAGAGATTCTAATTTTCTAACCCTCGGTATAAGTGTTTTAATCGGAACCTCGGCAGAGCCTCGGTTCCGATAAAAACACTTATACCTCGGGTTGGAATTCCCAATCTTCACTGAATACCCATGACATATTCTTATAATATATATCAGGAGGGGAAAATGTAGACACTTGTGTAGACGTTCTTTTTGTTTCACGTGTAAAGATATCTGTTTAAACAACTTTCCTTTACTAACTGGCACATCCATTGTCTGTCTGAATTCTGTTCCCCTGACAATACTAGTACAATAGTTATGTCTCTTTAAATATCGATCAATGCTACTGATAACTCATATTCTTTGCCGTTGTTTTGTCGAACTCGTAGAATGAAATAAGAGAAATAGTCATTCAGTTCAACCGGTGGAATGTCGTGGAATTTTGTAATTCCGTTTTTGGAAGCAAGAAATCATTCAAACAACTTTTGCTGACTTAAAGTTTTCTTTTTTTTGTATTTTCGTTTTCATGCATTTCTATGTAACTATGCGGCGAAAAGAGTGCGTCTGCAAAGCAGTTAGCATTTGGGTTACTTGCTTGAACATTTGCTGAGGCAGGTGGCACTGGTGTAATCTCCACGGGTGTAGGTGGTGAATGTACTGGCACATTCAGCTTTAAGTGGTCAATATTTGAATTGTCGACATTGACTGTGGTTGCAGATCTTGGTCTCGCTCTCACATCTGTCATTAATAGAAAAGAGTTCATGTACTACACATTATGCATACCGTGATATTGTATTTACTCCAATAGTAGCACTCAGGCGCTATGCTAGTAGCACTCAGGCGCTATGTTAGTAGCACTCCGGCGCTATGTTAGTAGCACGCAGGCGCTATGTTAGTAGCACTCAGGCGCTATGTTAGTAGCACTCAGGCGCTATGTTAGTAGCACTCAGGCGCTATGTAAAATGCAACGGGGGTACTCTTATTATTATCTTTTTTATTAGAAGAGTAATACTTAAAGTCAGTTCTTGCCAGATTGTATACCACAAACTGAATCTGAAATACATGTCTTTTACACTAAATTTACAATCTAAAGAAATATAAAAATATCGGACAGGGAAAGTAGCATTCAAGGAGGATAGTCAACCATAAAACACAGAAACAAACACGCAAACAGACAAACAAGAAGGCAAAAACAATAATAAATGCAAACGACATCACAAACACAAAAGGGTTGACAATAGGGATACCGCCTTGGAACGGTCAGTGGCAAAGTAGGCCACTGGGGGTTTAAACCGGTTCTAGGGTGCACCAAACCTCACACTTACCCTACTTCATCCCATTAAAACAGGACAGTGCAAATAAAGAACCCCCCGCCAAATTCTAACCAACAAGGCAGCATCAATAGGCAATAGAAGTAAAACACAAATATGCTCGTGTAAATCTAATACAAAAAAACAATAGCCTAGAATGCCACAGTGAAGGTAATCATTGACTTGGTAGAAGCCAGAGCAGTAAGAGAATAAACCATTTAGGGCACGACAAGAAAGATCATAGACAAACATCAAACGTCACCGTCCCAATGGGCTTTAGGTAGGCATCATCATAGGGTCCACAGTCTGTCCGGTCATCGTACAATTAAAGAGGAAAACATAGTGGCGAACTGTAAAAGGGTCCACCACCAAGCATGCAAAATAATAGGGTCATAACCTCTTTTGATAAACTTTTTAACAAGTTTAACAAAGATAGTATGAAAGTGATCATGACCAAGAATCTTACGAAGTTTATAAATCACATCACCATAGAAGTTAGGTTGTGATAGTCCTTGTCGCAAACCATCTTATTTTACATTTTACAAAATTTACCAAAAAATCGAAAACAAATTGAATTTTGAGGAATTTCCGGATTTTTGGATTTTCTATGAAGGTAAGATTTCTTAAAAAAAAGGTGTGTCCCTATTTGGGTAGGAGCTACTATTTAGGGAAATACAGAACATGTATTATTATTTTATAGATACTGTAGTGCTAGTGTGTGTGTTTTATACTAAAGATTTTTTCCCCTCCGACCAATCCTCTGACCTCATACGGCTAGGCACAATAGAGTGTGGACTGTAAAAAGCTTAAATTGATTCATTTCTCTGTAATTTAAAAATATTCTGCCACAGAGTATTCCAAAGTTTTCTAATTATTTTGCCAAAGATCAAAGCTAACACTGTTGGTTATATTCGCGTTTACTAGCATTCAGCGATGAAAGGGTCGGATAAATGTGTTGTTGACGGACTGTTAATATATGTACGTTTTCGCATGTGTATTGGGGGTGCTGCGGTGTTGGATGCCAATGGATTGGTCTTCGGCACCAGTGTTGCGACCGCTTTTACGGCTCGTGAGTATTTATACTTAATGGATTTATACGGGATGACGCGCTACAGTGTCTTTTGCGGCTGTTTTTATAGCCGTTTTTTGGTCATAAAATATTGTTCCTAATGCCAAAACTTTTTTTTCCCCCAACTTTGAGGAACAATATGCTTCTGTTGATATTAAATTACAGCAAACACTAGCTTCCTTAAATATCTGAAGAGAATGTGAACGTATTTAATATTAATTAATATATACATATATAGATATATATTTATGTTTAACTTTTTCATTATGTTTTTAACTCCATAAAAATCTTAAAGCTAGCAAAATAGTAGATGTTGTCTCTTTGATAATTAGTATAAATATATTCCTTTTTGTCATTATCGCGTGTCCTGACATGTATACACATAAACAGAATGATATCTACCAGACATTAGTGTTTGCATTTCTGTCGTCGGTCATTTCTCCTCCATTTACGTAAGGTCGACATGTTTAAATTGTTTTGTATCTCATAGACATGTTTTGTCTTTTGGATGAATAAAGTTATCTATCATGTCATACCCTTAAGTTTGACCAGTTTTTTCACCCTACTTAACCACGTTATATAATTTGCAAACGATCTTAACGGTTTACCACAAACAAATCAATGACCTCTAGGCTTCAAGTAGTAGACATGTCGTGACCATTCCTAATTCCTCTAGAGTGTACAATTAGACCGGACATTTTTGTATTCAGATTTGTCATTTTGATGTGTCTATGTAAAAACTGATTTGACCCAAATAGTATATATCCCTAGTTAAATATATATTTTGAAGTTAGATATAAACTGACTTTTTTTGATCGTACTGATAAATGCATGCAAAATATCACTCACCTTTTTTGTCCGTTGAACTTTGAGTTGTGTTTCCCGTTGTGCTTTGCGTTGTGTTTTGTTGCCTTTGCGTTGTGTTTCCCGTTCGTTCCTTCGCGTTGTATCTCGCGTTGTTCCCATGTGTCCAATCCTTGGTTGCTAGGTACCAGAAGTACTATAGTGACGTGAAATACTTCACAGAAGTATTAGTTATTCATATATATTTATTAACCTACTATCTACTAATTCACTTTCGCAATATGAACATTAAGAAACCAGAGTAAACATGTTCAACTTTCAATAAAAGTACTATCTTTAACGTGCCTGCAGTCTACTAGTTCAAACGGTGTGCGACTTAAGTCTACCAAAAAAAAATCTCCGCCTGACCGGGTCAACCACCCGACGGGGAAATGCCTAGCATTCACTTATGGAGACAAAACCTTCAGTCTATCTCGCTCTGAATCTCAATATGATCTCATCCAAACAGCTAAATGCTGGCTCACGCCACATTTATATATCTTCATAATGGGCCAGATATTGACGGCCACGTGGACTGAAGTATATTGCACATGACTATTAAACTGGTTCAAATCTGTCCAAACTAGCCTAAGAATACAAATCTCAGCATTTTGCAGTCAACAAGATAATTAACCCATTTTACAGACTAGGTACTTATGTAAGCCCCCATTGTTTTAAACTAAAGAGACCTTCTCAGTCTGCTTGTTGAGTTGGTTGGCCCATCGTATCATGACAGTACCAGCCGCACCTTGCCTCGAGTTAGTAGTCTCTCCCATTTTGTTACTAAAATATGATTAATCAGATGACTAACTTTCATGTGCGTCATTCATGGTAATGGTCAATACCAGGCCCGATACAAACAACGTAAGTGAGCTACTTCTTAGACAACGACGTAACTATACCATTGTTTGAAGAACAAGGTAAGGAAATATAAAAATATCGGACAGGGAAAGTAGCATTCAAGGACGATAGTCAACCATAAAACACAAAAACAAACACGCAAACAGATAAACAAGAAGGCAAAAGTAATAAAAAATGCAAAACGACATCACAAACACAAAAGGGTTGACAATAGGGCTACCGCCTTGGAACGGTCAGTGGCAAAAAAGGCCACTGGGGTTTTAAACCGGCACCAAACCTCACACTCACCCTACTGTCATCCCATTAAAATAGGACAGTGTAAATAAAGAATTCCCCGTTTAGGAAAACCCAATTTATATCAGTGCAGTGTCCGACTTTTTATAAGTGCATTTCAGCAGCCAAGGTCGTTTTGAATGGCCATACATGCTCTACACATGTAATAAGTATTCGGTCACCACGTTTATAACACAGTACATGTATTGACCAAACATGAGTGCAATATATTAAGTTTCTTTAAACCTATAAAAGCTATACTACACGATACTCAGACAGATATAATTGAAGCCTTTAATGACACCTCTCGGTATTTGGATGACATATTGAACATCGAAAATCCTTTCTTTTCTACTGTGGTTAATAATATCTATCCTAAGGAACTTCAACTCAACAAAGCTAACATTTCTGATACTGTCGATTCTTTTCTTGATTTACATCTCTCTATTGAAACTAGCGAAATAATTAATAAAATCTCTGACAAGAGAGATGATTTAAATTTTGATATTGTTAATTATCCACATTCCCCGAGCTACTTCTTATGGGGTCTATGTTTCTCAACTTATTCGTTTCTATAGAGCTTGTAGTCGTGTTGAGGACTTTAATATTCGTAATATTTGTATAACTAGAAAGCTACTCCAGCCGGTCTACCGTTACCATAAACTTCGAAAAGCCTTTACAAAATGTTATTATCGTAACACCAATCTACTTTTAAAATATAAAAGTAATTTAAAACCTCTTCTGCGACGGGTATAAAATATCACAACTTGACTTCTATGGTGATGTGATTTACAAGCTTCGTAAGATCCTAGGTCATAATCTCTTTCATACAATCTGTATTAAACTTGTTAAAAAGTTTATCATTTGGCAACCTACTACATGTTTAGTGGTTGACCGATTTACAGTTCTTAACTATGCTTTCCTCTTTTATTGTGCGAATACGGACAGATTGTGGACCCTATGATGACGTTTACCTAAAATATTATATGACGGTAGTGTTTGATGTTTGTCATTAATCTTGTCTTGTCCTACTCTTAAAGGTTTGTTCTCTTGTTGCTCTGGCTTCTGCCAAGTCACTGAGTACTTACTTTGTGGTTTTCTAGGCTTTTGTTTTAGATATTCTATATACATATCCATTTATGTGTTTTACTTATATTGTCTATTAATGATGCCTTGTTTGTTAGAGATTCTGACTTGGCGGGATATCTTTATTTATACTGTCCCGTTTATTGGGATGACAATATCGTAAAAGTGAGGTTTGGTGCACACTAGAACCTGGTTTAAACCCCCAGCGGCTTTTGTGTCACTGACCGTTCTAAGACGGTAGCCCTATTGTCAGGCCGAATGTGTTTGTGATGTTTTAACTTGCATTTTAATCATCTTTAAAGTTGTTCTTTGTTTCTGTGTGTGTTTGTGGTTGACTGTCGTCCTTGAATACTATTTTTCCTGTTCGATTTTTATATCTATATATATTAGTTATTGTGGGGATCGCAAAAATATATATGTTTTGTCTTGGAATTTTGGTTTTCGTTACCACAACCTTTTCTGTGCATATGTTCATGTTTTCAGGTTCAAGTTAAATGTCACTGGAAACAATACAGACAGCTAATTGTTCAAGCTCAATATAATTACCTCTAACTTACTGATTGAGTACAGTTAATAAAACGAGTATTATGATCCTTAAAAATGAATATCTATTTGAAATGGGGGTGTTTGTAATAGGGGTATTTGTAATGGGGGTATTTGAAATGGGGGTATTTTGTAATGGGGGTATTTGTAATGGGGGTATTTTGTAATGGGGGTATTTGTAATGGGGGTATTTTGTATTGGGGGTATTTGAAATGGGGGTATTGGTAATGGGGAATTTGTAATGGGGGTATTTGAAATGGGGGTATTTGTAATGGGAATACAAAAAGTTGAAACTCAAATCACTCATAGGCCATCATCTAGTTAAGGAATTTTGCAAATATATTTCTCTAATTTGAAATACAACTTCAGTTTTGACGAATAAAAACTAAAGGCAAGATCTGTATAGGATGAATAAGATGTAGTTTAGTTAGAATGCAACGCATATTTAGCATTGCCTATGTCAACTTGAGACAACATGGATTTAAGTTTAATGACAACGCGTTGGAGTTTAATACATTATTTATTTAACACAACGTTCCGATTCAAAACAAAAAATAAAAGATAACATTCAACTCCGCAATCGCAATCAATAATTAGATTAACCGGAACAATTTAGGTGCGCATGGGCGAGCAAAACGGATTCTATCGGATGAAGCACTTCCAGATAATTGGTTTCATTCGTTAAATAACCTATGTATCTTGAACATTCTTGGGGAAAACATTACCCACGAATATCGCCTTTGCAAACTACAGAACATTGCTGTAAAAAATGGCAAAATAAGAGCTCCGCTGTTCTGTAAGTAATGACAATATAAGAGCTTCTCTATCGTCATTGTAATACATAATTAAACGCTTTGTGAACGGAAATGTCTGTAATCTGATTGATTTATCACTGCATTTTCACACTTTATCGCTCGGCACATGCTAGAACAGTCCTCCAAATGATGACAAACAAGTATCTAGCAATAATTGACCCAATTCGGAAACTGGACATAAATCACACGATGTGATATAAGGCAATATAAATACGGAGAAAATACAATCTCAGTGTATTCAGAATGTTGTGCTCGTGATGCTGTAAGAGAAACACTTTATGTTTTGCTAAAAGTAATATTTTTGTTTCTTTGAAAAATAAATTTGACTACTTACTTTTCAAAGGCGTTAGCCCTATTGCCAACCCGATTGTGTTTGTGGTGCCACATGCCTCGCTTCCTATTAACATAATTTGGTTGACTGTGTTCTGTGAACGTTTAATTTCCTGTTTGACCTTTATACCTACTTGAATTGCTATGATTACTACGTTATAAAAAGCTCAAAACCTTCAAACATAAACAATTATATTTTCCCGATTTAAACTTTTGTTTTATGCTAGACGTTTGGTATGTTCATTTGCAATATGTTTCTTTTAGAACATAACAATTATTTTAAATTAGTTTCAGTTTGATGTGTACAACACCTTATATGTACTGGTTTAATAAAGGCATCGGAAAAGTGTTAGTAAAACGTCATGAACGTCTTTTAATTGAGGAATCTGGCTCGAACCCAGGACGCATATCGGCGCTCTAACCACTGTCATATCGAGACACGTGGTACTATTGGCAATTAATTATTCGCCATATGTATATGTACTCCTTTTGATGGGATGTTCAAGCAATTTCGATTAGATGTACAGAGACACACGGCCGACAGACTGCACAAAAACTATATTATATATATTAACGTTTTTGTAATTTGGCATCTTGTGGTCGGGGACGACCATCCCACCGCACACAGAAACGCACGCACGCACGCACGCACACACACACTTATAGTATACATATAATACTAAACAATGGATTTGTCTTAAAAATAAGAAAATATGCATAAAGAAGTTAAATTGTGTTGTGTTTTTGTAAAGCCTTTTGTATAGAAAAGTTCAGTATTGAGAAGGGTAGTATTGTTTTTACGGGAAAAAAATACAATAAAAGCTCATAACAAAATGATGTATTAGCTCTTCATGCTCTCCACATGGCTATATAAGTTACCTTATCTTAAAAACTATTAGATAGTTACGTGCAATGTCAGTGCCTCTGTCAGAAAAATACAAAAACACAAATTGGAAGGCGAACGCTTCTCACTTTTATGCAACAAAACTATTTAAATAGATTCCTTTTGTTCACCAAATGGTTCGAAAGCATTTTCATTCTAGAATTTATGAGCTTTTTGAAAGCCTCTATAGTCAGTTTATTTGTAAATGTTTGGTAGAGAAAATATAATATTTCATTCTAAGTGCCAGCTGGTTTTAACGTTTCATAAATGTTAAAGATAAATGATTCTTCTGTAACATTTAAATATATAATACTACGAGTATTTGTGGACAATGGTGTTTTAATTAAGTATATATTTTGCGTTTAATGACAATACCAAAGCGTTTGAATTAATGTTTCCTCCTTTGACAATACTGCACACAACGGACTATCAGTGATATCTATTATCAGTGATTAAATCGTCCAGATGGAAGAATTCTATGGTTTACCTATACTGGAAGCCAGTTTATTGTTGTACGTGTTGAGGATTTAAAGGAGATACGTATATATTATTCTCTGTTATTTCTATGTACTATGCTGTGAATTTCCTCCTATCATCTTTCGTTGTTCCGGGAAGGATTTAGCAGGAAAACTTGCGAGTATTGATTGCGTGTAAAATCCAACATGCTACTGACATTATTAAATAACCCAGACAGCTATTTATTTCGATTTGTTATGTAACACTGCATTCAATTTTGGTACGTACCATATTTTTTTTCAATGGCGGAGATTCAGGATAAAATTCTACCTAATGCATACACAAAGTATGATTATATTTACAATTGCTATATATTTATTGAATTATTCTTTACAACTAATGAAAACGGTGTTCAGACAGAACCAAATAATTGAGTTGATTCTTGACAAGGTTCTGAAAAATAATATCTAAGTAATTGTTGTTGAACGCACGTCTTTGATTTCCTACGTTTTGCAAAAGCTACAGATCCCGTTCGACTTTTGTTTGTTCTGTAATATGCATCATCTCTCACGCCGTCTAGCACGGTTTAAGTGGCATCTAATTTAAAATTACCCAAATTGAATTGCTATTTTACATATCATTATTTTATCGATTATTTCAGATCAGTTACTAGGAAGCTAGATCTACCTGCCGATGTCTGCTAAATCTGTTATTGCGATACCATTTAAAACGTTCCACCAGTACTCCTTACTCTTCAATCTTCAAAAATCATTTGACAAATAGAGAAATGATTTGTTTGCGAAAGGAACTAATCATGTCCTTAAATGTTTTAAATCCTCGATCGGAACATATTCCTAAATGGTTATTCAAAATTAGATATAAAAATCGAACAGGAAAAGTAGCATTCAAGGGCGATAGTCAACCACAAACACACACAGAAACAAAGAACAACTTTACAGATGAAAAAAAGGCCAAACAAGACATCACAAACACAAAAGGGTTGACAATAGGGCTACCGCCTTGAAACGGTCAGTGGCAAAAAAGGCCGCTGGGATGTTTTACTCAAGTTTTAGGGTACGCCAAACCCTACTGTTATTCTTTTGTCATCCCAAGTATATACTCTAACTAGGCTGCATTAAGAGACAACAGAAGAAATATAAACAGATCGGACAGGGAAAGTAGCATTCAAGGAGGACAGTCAACCACAAAACACAGAAACAAACATGGAAACAGACAAACAAGAAGGCAAAAGTAATAATAAAGGTAAACGACATCACAAACACAAAAGGGTTGACATTAGGGCTACCGCCTTGGAACGGTCAGTGGCAAAGTAGGCCACTGGTGGTAGTATATAGTAATGTATAACTGACAATTAAAATCAAAAGCCTAGAAAATCACAAATCAAGAATTTAATTGGCAGAAGTCATAGCAAAAAGGGAATAAACCGTTAAGGGCACGACAAGAAAAGATTGAAGACACACGTTAAACGTCATCATCCCTTTCATGACTTCAAAGAGCAAATCAGTGGTGAACTGTAAATTGACCAACCACTAATTTTATTAACGTTTGTATGACAATAATCTTACGAAGTTGGTAAATGACGTCAGGTTGTGATAATCTGTGTCGCAGAATAGTTTAATATCCATTATTTAAATCAGGATTACAATAATAAAATGTTGCAAGGGTTTTCTGAAGTTTATGATAACGGTAGGCCTGATGGAAAACAGTTTTAGTTATAGAAATGTTATAAATATTTAAGTATTCAACCCGACATCAAGATCTAGAAAAACGAATATGTTGAGAATTATGTAAGTAGTATACAAACTGAGGGTACCAGCATAGTTTGCCTCCGAGGTCCCCTACACGAAAAGCTGGAATATTTGCGTGTTTTGGCATGGCCAACAAGCTAAAATCACCAGAAAAACAGTTTTTCCTCGGGGTCCCCTACATGAAAAGTTGGCAAATTTGCGTTTTGTGGCTTGCGGGACAAGCTAAAAAAACTAATCGAAGGAGGTGACAATGTGCTGTCAAGCCCCGCCAACAAATTTTAAGCTCTTTTTTCAAACCCCGGAGGGCAAACTCCACTGGTATACTCAGTTTGTATACGACTCACAAATAATTGATAATATAACTTGCTATTTCTTTGGGAGAGCGCAACTATTTTATTTTTCTACTTTTTGGTGAATCTACTTTCGGCAAAGTTTCCAAATCACACGACCCAAAACGACATCGGGTCTAGTCTTGGCTGTTAAACAAAATCAGAAGGAACAGGACAATCATCCTCGTCATCACTATACAGATCACACTCGATCATGGAATATTTTATTTTTCTGCAAGCATTTCAAATCGAGAAGTTTTTCCCTGTTTTCATCAAGTTTTTTAAGATAGTAATCCATTTCCGATCGTAATCGTTTTCGTTTGTTAATTTGACTTTTCCTAGTATCTAGAAAATCAGCATGAATCACATCATATTCTACTTGACCATGTTTACATGCTAGCAATACTCTTCTATATCTACCCTTCAACTCCTCAATTTTTTCACTTATCTCTATTGCAATTATTTGTTTCCTATATAACAAGTAATTTATTATATTTTCATATCTTTAACGCACTTTTATATCTTGAATGTCCTTAAACGGTACCGAACTATTGAAATCCTCATTGTAACCCTTCCATTTAATCAATGCTTGTTTCTTTTTGTAATCACGTCGTATTACATTTTCAATTCTGAGTATTTCTTGATCAGCTTTTAACATTTCCAATTCATAGAAGCTTCCATCAATATTTTGGTTGTTCAATTATTTTATTTTGTACGTCACCGGATTTGTATATTGAATTTCATCAATAACAAATATTTCTTCAGTCCAATTTGGAGTATAACCTTTTTTAAACGTTCTTTTATATTTGCTAATTCTAACCTTGTCTCCTATTTTGAACTTTGGCAAAGCTTTATTAATTTTCATCTTTCCAAACAAGTTGAAATACACTATTTCTTTATTTTTTTCATCACTGGCCTCAATAGGTGGTTTTTTGATATTTATTTTTTGACTTATTCGCATACCTTTTCTACACATTTTTGTTCCATATATAATAAGTAATATATTATATTTGATTTTAATTATTATTTATATGCTAATGTATCCCAACAATTGTCTAATATGTATCTTTTGTCATCATATGCGGACAAACTTTTTTTTATTAATTTCATAGCTGCTTAGCTTGTGCTTGTTATATCTGATAACATTCATTGATGATGAGCTTCTGTTGCTGTGAATAGAATATTTTTGTAGTTATCATGCGTTATCTGTTTTTTGACAACACATTTTTTAACACCTTTGCATTTCTTTGTTTCAGTATTATCAGCCAAAATGTATGAGTATGACTTACTCCTCAATCCAACAAACTCTACGATCACCGCACCACAGGCTTCGTCTTTGACTTTATCAATAACCTTTTTGTTATCGTTAAAGTAAAACTCACCTTTTGGATTATAATCACTGTTATCAAAAAGTTCCCTGTCTTGTAAAGATCAGCATACACATTTTCAGTCCTAATTTCATAACATAGAGAATCAGTGTCAGTAAACAACAACTTAACTTTTTTATTGTATTTGTTTTTAGCATAATTGTAGTGGAAATCATACATGAAGTATTTTGATAAGTCCAAAATACACATACCAACATAACAAGGGCGATTTAAGACCAGTCTTTCATTTACCCTATTGATTGCAAAACAAGTTTTCGTTAAACATCTTACAAAAAAATAAACGATGGTCTTGCCGCATACATGTATTTCAAAAGAACTTCCTCATCATGCGTCAGCTTAACATTAACTCTTATCCATATAATCATACGGGTAAACTCCTTTTCTCTTCAACAGTTCTAACTTTTCATCAGAGTATTCTTGAGAGATATAACAACGGAATGTTTTTTACTAAGTTTTCAAGTGACTGGGAAATAAACTGGAAACTATCTATAAACACCAAATTTGGTCCTAACATGAAAGCCATGTGCCTCTCCATATTATTTGGTATAACATTTATCGCTTTTTTAAACTTTCCGATGTGCTGCATTAAAAACTGAGCATCATAACCCCTCAAATTATGAAATACAACAGGTATCTTTCGACAATCAAAAGCATATCGCATTCTTCTTCAGCTTTGTTTTTTGATATGTACAGAGGATACACCCCACTTTTTTCATATCAAAATATATTAAAACATATATTGTTGTGTTCTTCTATTTTTGGGATTTGCTTTAGTGTAACAGGAAATGTAATTCCACCGTAATCAAGATCACCAATATGCTTTTTGTACTTTGTTATTCTGTGGGGATTATTGTTGGCAGGGAATTTATATGCCAAAATGCACCACCTGAAGCATTCGTCATCTTCTTCATTTTTTATATTTATTAAACCTTTTCTAGCATTAGAAAGTTCTTCTGGTAACTCTAAATAAGAGCTGCATCTCAAAGACTTATACTTCATCCTGTTAACATACTGCATATCTACTGATTCATTTACCCAGCCACTTCCCTCGGAGAGCCAGCTTCCAATTCTACTCATAATTTCATCAGTTGCTGTATCTAAAGCACCCTTGATATCGTTTTTATCTAAGATTAATGCTGCCTTCGACATGAAGTAAGCTGTTTTGTATGTAGTTGTGGAAGCTGCATCTTCTACCGATTTAGCGAAAGTCATTTTCAAAGTAACACATAATTTAAATCCTTTAGTTCTTTGTAATTCCGCCTTGAGAAATTCTGCAACTGTTTTTCACGTCAGACGAAGCTGAGCGAGTGGACTTAATCTATCCAAAATATCTACAGAGAAAACCTTACTATATTGTTTCGAGGATTTTTCAATTTCGTTTACACTCATTATATAATAAATATAATACAACAATCTTTAAGCCATAATTAATTAATTAATTAATTAATTCATTAATTTAACCAGCATAAAAAATAATATCAATTCCCTCTTTCAATATCTTGACGTAGTAATAAATGAAAAAATCAATAGTTATGGGACCGTTAGTCGCTCGTGTGGTCATTTTATAGCGCAATCTGTTTAATCTTTTTACATCATATTTTCTTATTTTCCATGGCAGTTTCATCTTTTTGGCTTCGGTTACACTCTTTTCAGTCAAATCCTTGAAGTTTATAAAATTAATAGTTCCCTATCCATTATTTGCATACCTTCAAAATCAACCAACAAAGCCTGCTTCTTGCATTCTTCTCTGAGACTTTCTATATCATCTGTGTACACCATATAATATTATACCATTCTCATTCTTTTAAGCCCTAATTAAATAAATAATAATAATAGTATATTATATGGCAAACTGCATCTATTGTAAGGGAGTATTAGGTGTTTTTGATTCTTCTGAATGTTGCATGGATTGTTTTTTGTTTTACATAGTCGATAAAAAGACACACTGTAAGGATTGTGTTGGGTACACACTTTGCTATAATTGCACGTATGCATGTGCAAATTGTAATAGTACTTTGATGGGGAACGTATTTGTTTCGAATGTGGGACTCACAATGGATATGATCTTGTTGCAGATTATTGGGGAGTTTGCAAGAAGGGCGTTTATCGTAGAAGATATCATTTAGAAAAACTTTTGGAAGGGTACAATTTATCTCCAGTAAATAAGCAGAGATGCGAGGATTTGTTTTACAAGACTGTACAATGTTTAGATAAGGCAGGAGGTCGGAAAAGATTAATTAAATTTAATTACATTTTCCGGAAGATATTCGAGCTATTAGAAATAAAAAAAAAGAAACAAAGCCAATTAAGACAAAAGCCACTAGAGACAAGTACGATACGTAGTTGAAAAAAACTAGTAACCATATAACTTTGACGGATGCTTGGCAACCATCCAGGGGTTCAGTAAAGCTATCATTTTCCTGAAGATGGAGTATTTTAAAAAAGAATGTTGAGATTATCTCCCCAACTGGCATATTAGATGTTTGCCCATATGAAAGAAGTTGTTTGAAACTCCTATGATAGGATTTTAATAAAACCTTTTTCTCTGCTATTTTAGTTTTGTTCATCAAAACCGCAATTATTGGGGGAATTGCTCCAACAATAAGTATGAAAACAGGAACTGCAGGGATTAATACCAATGCAGCAGTGCAACCAATTATTCCACTTGTGATTTGCAACCCAGTTTTAATTATACCGCATAATTTATAACTAAGTCTATATGCTGCCGCTTGTCGAGTCAAGTAACTAATTAATTCCTCCTTACTTTTAATTTCTTTCATTATAATAATTAGATTAATTGAAATGTTTAGAAAACAATTGCTCATGTTCCCCGGCTGAAATATTACCATTTGTTAATAACTCGTCGATTATGCTAATACCTTTATTTGTCAACTGTGGACTATTATTTCCCGATTCGATGCTTCCACATACTAACTCTAGATCATTAACCAGATCATCAGGACTATTGTAATGTTCTACACAACCCCCTAAAATCTTCTTGTACTTTGAAGAACTTTTATGAATTGGTAAACCAGATAATTCTGTCAGTTTCTTGAATGCATTTTGAGATAGCTTCGAGTATGCTTTTCCATTGTTGTAACGCTTTGTCACCAAATCTATAAAATCACCATCTACTTTCAAATCTAGCACAACTGACCCTCCTTGTCTAGCAATTAATTTGTAATGACCTGCACGATTAGGTATATCAATTTGCAGTATACCGTAGTGACCATCTTTGCTTATTTTGTAGGAATGTCTTTTCTGCTGCATCCCTTCACCGGAAGTCCTTTTTATAGTTTCTGTAGAACCTGTCTATGTATAAATCAAGAGATTCCGTCTCACTAATCAGCTTATCATATTACATCATGTGATAAGTTCAAGCTTGTTCGCGATACCCGGTGTTAAGCATTAATTTTGTAATTTTATTTTTTTAGTTTTTTCGGTTTTTGCCTTCTCGAGCCTCTCTTTGAGTCTTTCTTCGTTGAGGTTGCCTATTTTTGTTTCCAGACCTGCTATCTCGGAATGCATTTTCTTGCGTATCTCTTTAGCCTTTGTAATATATTCACCATAATCAGCTTTTCCTTCCATAATACCTGGTATTTCGGTTGTTATTGGCAAATCATACTTATCAAGTATTTTATTATCCATGCCAGCATTTGGGTTTCTTGGGCCTCGCAGCAGGTTCTTCTTCCTCCGATTCTTTTTCGGGCTCGATTGGAGCACGTTTTTCTTTTTCAAATAATGTTTCCGCTGGTTTTGGTCTAAGCACTCTTTCCGAATCTTTTGGCACAGACTCTGGCATCCGCCTCGGTTTCTCCTCGAAATCAGCCGGCAGTGCTCGGTCTTTAGGATCTATGGTTTGCATGATAGTCGATTTTTTGTCTCCAGAAACAAGTGGTGGTGGCGGTGGTGGTGCTATGGCTCCACGCTCAGGCGGGGCAGCTAATTGCGGGCGTAGTGCCTCCGGAAGTATAGCCAACTGTTGGCGTATTTCTGGAAGGATAACCAAATGTTCAGCTAGCTGTCTTGTTTGCTCTGTTATTCCACTAGTTTCTGGCTCGAGCATGTTTTGGTATAAATCCTTGCTAGCTTCTCTTTCTAGTCTTTTTGAATAACTTTATTTTCATATTCTTTAACAAGATTATTCGATATTTTCATTTTATTCGCTAATTCTTTCCACTTTAACAAGGACATGTATACTATAGGGTTAGATAAAATAACATTAGATTAGTTAAGTATTATCCAAGTATTATTATAATGGAAATTCCAAACTACGATATGAAGACAGACAACGGTAATTTCAAGCAGACATGAAACTTCATGCCAGACTGTTGTTTTAGAATGCTTATATGCGGTAATTCAGGATCTGGCAAGACAAACACATTAGTTCACATGTTGTTAAAACCTTTAGTTTACTATGACAAGATTTATTTGTTTGCAAAAACTTGGAGCAGTCAAAGTACAAGTTCTTATCGCAAAATCTTGAAAAGATAGCAAAAAAGAATAAATTCCAGTCGAAGATATACTGGAGTGTTCAAATGATCAAGTTATCCCTGTGGATGATTTGGACTCTTATACTCAAAAGATAGCTATTTTTGATGATTATGTTTGCGAGCGTAAACAAAATGATTTGTCAATTATTTCATCCAAGGCAGACACAAAAAATGTTGTGTAGTGTATTTATCTCAATCTTATTACAAAACTCCCAGAGACATTCGTTTGAACTGTTCTCATTACATCTTCTCTGCAACTCCAGTTAATCGTGAGCTGGGCATGCTTTCCAACGAACAAGGTGTTAGCAAAGAGCAGTACAGAAAAACAACTGACAAACAGTATGATTTTCTGTATCTTGATCGCCCTAGAAAGTTGGTCAAAAGAAACTTCATTGATGAAATTCAATCTAATCATATTAATGGGACTTTTTAATGATCTTAGCGAGGAAACTAGTTCAGGCGGTGTTAATATTACACATTTTGGTATTGCGCTGTCTGAGTATGTAAAACAGAAACATCTGGTTAATTATCTTCAAAAGGGCAATAACCAGGGAAATAGTCTGAGAAGTGATCTTAACATGGATAAAAATAGAATTATCAATGTTGGCAATCCAGAAAAAGCAGATGATGCAGCAACAAAGCAATTTACTGTAAGAAGAATAGCAAAGATCATACGTGATTATAGTATTGATAAAATTCAAGATATGATGAAACATTTGACAACAGGTGTTGAGGACAAAATAAGTCTGATACAAAAGCAATAACAGACCAACCGTGAGTAAATGATTGAAATTCAAAACGGATTGAAAGATAAAATGAAACTTTTGGGTGATACTTTAAAAGAGTTAGAAAAGAAAGAAGATGGATTGGAAGATGATAGCGATCTCTATAAAATGTTAGGTGAAAAAAAATACAATTTTGATGTTAAAAGTATTAATACAGATTGGAGAAATCAATAAACAAATGGTTGATAACAGTGAACTAGAAGCTGCTATTGATGATGCTACAACGCAAAAGAAAACTGCTTTTACTTCCGAAATAACTCAAATTAAAATATCAAATGAAAAAATAAACATTAACGTTGGCAATATCAACAAAGAGTTTGAAGACATCAAAAAGAAAATGGTTGACGGTAAGTCGCTAGAGGCTGCTGCTTTGAATAAAATGGTTGACAAAAATGAACTCTTAACAGCTATTGCTGGTGTTTCGAGACAAATGAGAGCTGCTCAGGATGACAGGAGCAAAGCTTTTGATAATGAAATAGCTTTATTGAAACAGTTTAATCAAAAGTATGATAGTCGGCATACAGCACTTCTTGGTATAATTGATGAGTTGGAAGTAAAAATAGACAATGCAAGCTGGATTGTATTGTTTGAAGCAACAATAGATGGAATAAGCATCATGAAAGATAATGTTGGTTATGCGTCATACCCGACACGAAAACCACTTCAAAGAATCATTCATCAGCTCTTTCTTGAACCCTTTTACTTTTGTAACAAATCCATTTATAGGCACTGACCCATATGTTACTTTTCGTACTACTGGGAGGATAACCATAAAAAATCCGGGCGCTATAAATTTGAAATAGACTTTGGTTACACAGTGGGGAACGCAGACAATTTCTATTTGGGTGCTGTTAGCAGTCAGGAGAAGTTCTTATATGCAACAATAGAAAATGACAAAGTAATATTAAAAAAATATTTGAATTAGATCTCACAAAAAGCAACATACTTAATATAGGATTAAACATACGACGTGGCACTACCCAAGTTTTTAATTTTGAAAAATCTAGTTTTAAAATGTTTACATAGGTAATTAATTTTATCTACTTATATTATATGAAAAAATTGTATTAACATCAGAAAAAGCTTCAATAATTTATAGCTCAAATACTCCGAGTAATTGTAAACTGTATTTGATAGACCATTGATATTAGACAAGAACAAACAGTATGGTATTGGACTCTATAAGATTAATTCTATGACGTACTCATGGTATAATATTAGCGAGGATTTTAATAACAAAGTGATAAGGTATCACAATGGAACAGATTGGAAAAGTATTATTTTTACAAATGGAAATTACAGTTATGCTGATATCGATAATTATATAAAAGAAACATTGACTGTACATGGTGATTTAACTGATGACTCACCTGTCTCAATAAGAATTGAATTTGATTGTTAAAGTTTCAAATGTTTAGTTACCATTCATAATAATTTTATACTTGATTTAAGAGAATCAAATTTTCACACTTTGATTGGATTTGACAAAGATGCAGTTATTAGAGAAACTAACTTTGGGACAGTAGTACCAAACATAACAAATTCTATCGACACTTTATATATTCACTGTGATTTGATAAGTAATTCTATTGTTGACGGATCATATGGGGATGTTATTTATGAAATAAGTACAGCTGACCATACAAGGTCATATCCTTGCAGAGATGAACCGATAAGAGTCGGGTTTTGTGGAGTAAACTAAACGATCATTAACAGTATTAATATTTACATAACTGATTTCTCTGGTAAAATTATTAATCTTAATGGAGTTCATACATCATTTCGATTTGTTTTAAAGGAATTAATGTAATATAAGTTGAGTAACTTATGTTTTATCTAACATATGTTATATGACACGATTAAAAAAAGTTTATGACACTAGTACGGGAACATATACTCAAGTTGATCGATTAACTGGGGCTGGCATATTTGATATTTTTTCAAAGGTTGGATCAAAAATATTTAGTGAGTCTGTAAAATCAGCAGGCAAGAAAGCATAAGAAACTGGTAAACAAATCATAGAGAGTGGTTCTAAAATACTTGGGGACGAAGTAGGAAAAATGGCTGCTGATAAATTAGTTTCAGTTACAAAACCTAAAGGCTAGATAATTTTAAAAGAACTTACAATGGCTGATAACAAACAAGAAGTTATAGAAGATGTAAATGCAAAAATTAACAGATTACTATCCGGAAGAAGAATTCATGCAAGAATTAAACGATTAATTTATTCTAATTACTAGTATACATAGATGTTTCGAAGTGATAAATATAATACTAGATATGAACATGTACCTTTTCAGTTAGATACTCCTATAACACAACCAGGAAATGCTACCAGGCAAATGAAAAGTGGTTATCAGTTTACGTTAAATGATAGAAGTTCTTACTTTGATTGGTATAATGCATATTTTGAAATCGGTTTTCAAGTAAACAAACTTGCTGATGGAGCCGCTTTCGCAGAAGCTGACAGAATTGCTTTAATTAACGATGTAGCTTCACTGATTGATCAAATGCAGGTAAAGCAAAATGGAAAAATAGTTTACGATGGAAATAATCTTCACAGATTTGTTAATGTCAAAAGCTTGCTCGAAATTTCTGACGATTATGCAAAGACAAACGGAACAAACGAATACTTTTATTTAGATGATACGGCTGTGGCAGAATCTCGAGATGATCAAGCTGGTTATAATTCAGGATTTGCGATTCAAATTAGCTTTGCAACTGGCAGATGATAATGTGCTAATTTTCAAATCAAGAGGTGATGATGGTCGAGAAGTTATTAATAAATTAGTTTTTTGGATATATAGAATGATATTTAACACAGATGATTTAAGTTATGTAATGACAACTAAGTTTGAGATATAAACTAAACAACGTTCCTACCGCTAGATATAAAATGTATGCTTTAGTCTTATACAAGGAAAATGTTGTTATTGATGCCGTTGGAAATGAACTAGTTATATAATGACAAATACTGTACGTAAGTCATATATACTATAAGTTATATTAAACAATCAATAGTTATGTAATGACAAATCACATGACAACAGCAAGATGAACTTATCTTCGCGAAATGATACAAGAAAGCGGAAGTACTCAACTAACAGAATCTGTATTTAAAATAACGGCTGGAGTCAAAAGTCCAAACCATGTTTTTGTTTATCTGCAAAGGTCAGACAAGTGTTCTTCTCAAACACAAAATCCTCATCTTGTGGATACGTTTAAGCTCAATACTGCTGATGCTCATTGCTATTTGTAATCAGCTAGATTGGAAGTTGGAAATGGAGTTATTATCCAGAAACCGAATATAGTTATGCTAATATCATAAAAATATTTAAAGACGTTATTTATTATTCTAACAAACAAAATGATAGAAACACTGGAACTTTCCTCAATGCGAGTAATTTTAAAAATCTCTTCGGAATGATATACTTCGATTTAAGTGACACAGGTAATGAAGTCAGTGTTGATCCAAAAAACAACTAAGTTTGAGATATAAACTAAACAACGTTCCTTCCGCTAGATATGAAATTTATGCTTTAGTCTTATACAAGGTAAATGTTGCTATTGATGCCGTTGGAAATGAACTAGTTATTGTTTAATCTAAGTTATAGTATATATTACTTACGTACAGTATTCGATAGATTTGACAGAGGGGCAAAAGAGAAGTTTAGCAAAAGCATATGAAAACAAAAGTGAATTAACGCTCAGGCTAAAGAATAATCAACTAACTGGGGATTTTGCTGTTGACAGCTACCCAGATTAACAATATTAACAAAGCTAAATCCAACCGACATGGCTTAGACATAAATATATCAAAATCGCAAATGAGATCTCAGTCTAAAAATGGAGGCTTTTTGGGAGCATTAGCCGATTTGTTGACTAAAACAATATTACCAACAGTTGCTAGACTCGCTCCGAAAGTATTAGCACCACTAACAACAGGGGCACTGAGTGGTCTGGCGAGTATTGGAATCGGTAAACTATTCGGAAATGGAATGGTAACTATCCCTAGTGATGAAAAACAAGCACTACTTGAATCAAGTGCGCTAACACCGTCACAAAGTAAAAAGATTAAAAAGTCAAAAGGTTGCTGCCCTATTAAACTGACAAGGCATCAACAACAAGACGGGGGATTTCTTGGATTGCTTCGTCGTTAGGAATTCCTTTAATTGGATCTCTTATTAGTGGTTTGACAGGAAAAGGCTTGCAAGTAGGTAGAAAGGGAAAAGGTTTACAAGTAGACTCACCAGTTAGACCATACAGAAGTATCCCATTCGAAAAAAAAAGTTAATTTTTAAAAACGAGCCTATCTCTAACTTAGGCATAATAAAGTGGGTTAGGCGGTTAGGTATACAGAAATTCGGGGGAGTGTTTAGCAAGAACAAGTTACCGACAAAGCAAAATAAACAAGAATGTGGTATTATTAATCTTGATGATTATACCGGACCTGGTACACACTGGACTTGCTACTGTAATGAATATTATTTTGATCCGTTTGGTCTAAGTCCACCAAAAGAAGTTTAAACGTACATACTCAACATAAAATACAACACCATCCAGTATCAAAATAAAACAAGTGTCTTATGTGGATATTTCTGTCCGTACTTTGTCAAAAAGTTGCAAGAAGGAAATAATGTGTACGATATTCTTTATAAAATATTAAAACCTTACAAACCTATGGAAAATGAAAACATTATAAAATCATATTTTGTCTTATCATATTATATATGAGTTACTGTGTGAAAGAAAAGATAATTACTGAAAATGTTAATCCTCAGTATATTTTAGCAAAAAACGGTAGAAGAATGTTAAAAGCAACATGCGCTTCTTGTGGTATTACTAAAACGCAATTTGTTAAAAGTACACAAGGTGGGAGTATTGATATGCATATAGCTTTACTCCCTTTGTTGCCTAAAAAGGGTCTAACAATTCCTGGTTATAAATATTGCGGTCCTGGTAATCCGTTTGACAGTGTAGAACCATCAAATAAATTAGATGCTATTTGCAAAGAGCATGATTTTTGTTATGAAAAAAGTCCTAGTAATAAATCAATGTGCGACAAAACATGCTGTCCGGTTTAAAAACGAGCAAATCCAAATCACTTGGAGAAAAACTCGCCAAGAATTTGATGGTCAAGCCTGTAATTAATGCAAAATATAAACTAGGACATGGAGCATCAAAAAACGAGACAAGGCGTTGAGATGGACTGATATGCTACCCGATGAAATTCATAAACCTATACGAAGAAAGTTCACTCAACGCCGTGTGATTGTTAATGAAATTGATAAAATATGGTCGGCTGATTTGGTTGATATGCAGTCGTTTTCAAAATATAATAAAGGTGTAAAATACTTGCTTACTGTTATTGATGTATTTAGTAAATTTGCTTGGGTTGTGCCTGTTCCGAATAAAACTGGTATAGAAATTATTAAAGCTTTCCAAAAGATTATAAGTACAGGAAGACACTGTAAATTGCTCTCTGTTGATCAGGGTGTGGAGTTTTATAACAAGACGTTTAAGCAATTGCTTAGTGAAAATAATATTAAAATGTATCACACGTTTAATTTCGGAAAAGCTGTAGTAACTGAACGATTTAATAGAACATTGAAAGAGAGGATGTGGAAATATTTTACAGCAAACAATACATATACATATTTAGATGTGCTACAGGCGATGGTTGATAAATACAATAATACAAAACATCGGAATATTAAAATGACACCGATTGAGGCCAGTGATGAGAAAAATAAAGGAAAAGTGTACTTCAACTTGTTTGGAAAGTAAAGCTTTGCCAAAGTTCAAAATAGGAGACAAGGTTAGAATTAGCAAATATAAAAGAACGTTTGAAAAAGTTATACTCCAAATTGGACCGAAGAAATATTTGTTATTGATTAAATTCAATATACAAATCCGGTGACGTACAAAATAAAAGATTTGAATAACCAAAACATTGATGGAAGCTTCTATGAACTAGAAATGTTAAAAGCTGAACAAGAAATATTCAGAATTGAAAAAGTAATACGACGTGATTACAAAAAGAAACAAGCATTGATTAAATGGAAGTGTTACAATGAGGATTTCAATAGTTCGGTACCGTTTAAGGACATTCAAGATACAAAAGTGCTTTAAAGATATGAAAATATAATAAAGTACTTGTTATATATGAAACAAAAAATTGCAGAAGAGATATATGAAAAACTTGAGGAGTTAAAGGGTAAATATAAAAGAGTATTGCTAGCATGTAAACAGGGTCAAGTAGAATATGATGTGATTCGTGCTGATTTTCTAGATACTAGGAAAAGTCAAATTAACAAACGAAAACGATTACGATCGGAAATGGATTTTTATCATAAAAAACTTGATGAAAACAGGGAAAAACTTCTCGAAATATTCCATGATCGAGTGTGATCTGTATAGTGATGACGAGGATGATTGTCCTGTTCCTTCTGGTTTTGTTTAACAGCCAAGACTAGACCCGATGCCGTTTTGGGTCGTGTGATTTGGGAACTTTGCCGAAAGTAGATTCACCCAAAAGTAGAAAAATAAGAAGTAGCAAGTTATATTATCAATTTCTTGTGAGTAGTATACAAACTGAGGGTACCAGTGGAGTTTGCCCTCCGAGGATTGGAAAAACAGTTTTAAATTTGTTTTTAGGGGCCGGTGGGGGGGGGGGGGGGGGTGGCTTGACAGCACAGTGTCACCTCCTCCGATTAGTCTTTTGAGCTTGTCCCGCACAATACGCGAATTTGCAAACTTGTCATGTAGGGGACCCCGAGGAACCAGCTTTTAGTGTAGGGGATCCCGGAGGGCAAACTGTGCTGGTACCCTCAGTTTGTATACTACTTGTGTAAGCCGTAAGAAGTTGCTCGTGGACATCTCCGACTATGTTGCGATAATTTGCTACGCCTAGTTATGGTGGTTAGTTTATAAGAGAGTATACCCCGGGAATATCATTAGTAACACAGTCCCGCATAGTAACACAGTCCCGCAGCGGCCTTTTGTCACTGACCGTTGTTGTCAAACTATTTATGCTTTTGACGTCCCGTACATACTCCTGTAATTGTTGTTTGATTAAAATGAGTGTTTTGAATTGGTTGACTGCGTTTAATGAATGTCACCTTTCCTGTTAGACTTCTGTATCGACTCTTTAGAACCGGAGAACATGAGGAAAATCTCAAGATTCCTACTTTATCCTGTTAGTAAGTAGGTAGGATGAATCTTTCTTACAGAAGTTACAACAGGGTTATCCCTTAAATGGAACATTGCCCCTTTCCTGTTATGTTATCAAATATATGCTGTTGTTTTGACGTATGATAACTATTGATAACAAACCTGAGTAACTCTGTTCTAAATTTGTATCCATCTTTTTTAATCATTTTAGTGCGAGTACTGTAAATATGTTATTCCGTATACATGCCTTTGCAATCACATGCAGCAAATGTTAACAAACGCCGGTGCTAGGGGCGGTAAGAGGTGTTGCTTCTTACATAACCTCTCATGAACAGACTCAATAAAACCGAGTCTGCTACTTTATTATCTTGGTTGTGTTTGTTGCTTCCAAAGGATCTCCCTTATTAGTACCTATGATGTCAATAAATACTGAAAAGGTGATCCCTTGGAAGCAGCAAACACAAACAAGAGAGAAAAGTAGCAGACTCGGTTTTATTGAGTCTGTTCATGAGAGGTAATGTCGAGTACAACACCTCTCACGCCTCCTAACACCGCCTTAAGCGATATTCTACTTTAAAGCAACACAGAATAGGCTTGTTGATCCCAAAGGACCAGTAAGTAATAACACTACTGATCTGTAGTCGGGGGACATTTTACGGCCGCCACACAGAACTAAACAAACGTTAGTGTGGATGGATGTCAATAACTACAGAAAAGGGGATCCCTTGGAAGCAACAAACACAAACAAGAGAAAAAAGTTGCAGACTCGGTTTTATTGAGTCTGTTCATGAGAGGTAATTATGTGATGCAACACTTCTCACGCCTCCTATCACCGGCTTAAGCGATATTCTACTTAAAGATGTTTCTGGTAAAAACGTGTGTAAATTAAAAGTAAGAATGACAGTTTATTACAATATAACATTTTTGCGTCGGTTAATGTTAAACAAGTTTTTAAATGTAAAAGTCTGTTTCTCTTTTTAAAATAAAAAGAAATCGTAAATATACCGTAAGATGACATATTTCAGTAGAGCGACTGCAGGTCAATTATTTGTGAAAAAGTACAAGAAAATGAACAGCAGATGTTTGTGATCTCTTTAATTGCTTTTACAATTAATGGTTTGAAGGAATAAAACCTTTGTCATTCCGGGCTTAAAATTGTCATTAAAGAAAAATGGGATATTGTTCATTTCCTTTTTATATCCTGTTCAACTTGAATTTTGAGCTTTCTGGGAGTATCGCGTTGTTTAATTTTTTTTACAATGCAAGCATAAAACTTGCACATATAAAACTGAAGACTGAGAGGGCAGGGAGCGGGGAGGAAACCTTATTTCACACTTCTAAGTGGGAACCTATTTGATCATTGATAAGGCATGGAAAGCTTGCTTATTTCCTGCTAACATGCTACATGACCGATTAGCTCAGGTATATAAACTGAGGCCCGAGTACAATTTACTCTATGAAAAGCATCGGTATATTGAACATTACCTAGGGTATAAAAGTATTTATCACATAACTTACCGTGTGTGAGTGGAATAACACCATTCTATATTTTCGATATACCACTAGTTGTATAAGTATGCAAATAAGCTTAGTATGCGCTGTCAAAACAAATCGATAATGACTATGATCTAATTCCCACGGTTTATGTCGGTTTCACGCGTTAAAGCGACAGTCAAAATGCAATAAAAAGTCGATATGTGAGTTATGTGATCAATATTCATTGTCATTCATTATTGCATTTATTAAACTCGTTAGCAAAATTGATATAATGCGAGGCAAGCATTATATATTTTGCCAACTCGTTTAATAAATTCAATAATGTAAGATCCTCTATATACTTCTCCAAACTTTACTTTTATGAAGAAGAAACAAAGCAAATTAACAAGTTAGCTGTCCTAAATACAAACTTTGTTGAAAGTTCATTGTTTTCAGAAACACACCAAAACACTTCTAATAAAACATTGTAACTTATCTTCGTTTGTATTTTGATACATGATTTATTGTTTATTTTTTGTTGTTGTATTTTATTTATTTTTCGTTGTTTTTCTTTTAGTTGTATGACTCGAACGCCTGTGGTTAGCATATTATTATTAATAGATAACTTGTTTGGAAGTGGTTGTACGAGTTGACTCGTGTATAGTTATTTTTAGAATTACGCTGGGCGTTGGCCATTTGAGCTAAGCCATCGCTAGAGATCGGACGTGTAGTGCCATACTAGCCAAATATTTGAGATGTCCAACTCAGAGGAAGAATTGAATGACAACAGTTCGCGCAGAGACTTGCAAGGTAAATCTCCTAGGGGCATAGATGCGGGTGAAACGTTCGATTTAATTAGAAACTATTTCGATAACAAATTTGCAAGTTTGAAGCAAGAAATGATTGATGAAAACGAGACCAGCTATGGTAGACTAAATAGCAAAGTTAAGGCGGAGACTTTTGATTTAAAAAACAAATCAAATAGAATACAACATCAGTGTAATTCTGAAGTTTTAGAATTGATAAATCTGGCACAGAAGAATACCAAATTTAAGAATTGCAAACATTTGGAAAAAGCAGCGGCCATTCTGATACGCATAAATAAACTTATTTGCATTGCAGACAAGTCTACCGGGGGTTGGGATACAGTGAAAGTGTACGAAGGCGACGATGTTGCCAGCGATTCGGATGATCAAAAGCGCATCCGGTCGGCAGAGTACAGAGCTCTTAAAAGGAAGAAAACGTCCACTACCAGTTATAGGCAGAATGCTTTGCCTTATACCATTCCTGTTCCTCAATCTACTGTACAATATCATAGAACAGCAGCAACGGCTACCCAGCCATTCCCTACCAACGCAATCCCCGGATCGAACAAGACCCCGGCTTCACCCGTGAAAGGAATGTCTTTTGCGATTTTCGTTTTCGGCCCCAAAGAATCGCCCAGCCCTCAGCTAGGTGTTTTTAATGCGGAGAACTTGGACACTGGCGCTCATTCCACAGAGGGACACAGCCCCAGCTCAGGACAAAACAAGAATGATGATGATAAGTATTTCTTTATTCTGATTCGCATTTATGTAATGCAGATTTGTTCTGTAAACAGTTTTTTGAGTTAGAAGAACAACGTTTTATTTACGGAAGTGGGGTTGTTTTAGACAAATCTGTTAAAGGCAGTTTGAAAAAACATGTTTCTTTTTGGAAACAAATTAACGCCACTGATTTTGTTCCGGACATAATCGAAAATGGTTATACAATTCCTTTTTACGAAACGCCCCAGGCCTCCTTTTCTAAAAATAATCAATCCGCCACCATAAACGAACCATTCGTTAAAGAAGCAGTTTCAGATTTGGTACTGAAAGGCTGTGTTGTTGAGGTTCCATTTAAACCTTATTTAGTGAACCCATGCATTGTCAGTCGCTACAAATAAACAGGGAAAAAAGATGTTAATTTTGGATCTGAGTATTCCGAATAAATGTGTTTGGAAAGAGAAAATTAAGTTTGAAGATTGGCGAGTAGCGTTAAATTATTTCGAAAAAGGATCTTTTCTATTTAAATTTGATTTTATTTTATTAAAAGTGGATATCATCATTTCGATATCTTTACAGGTCATGGACCAATTTTGGGTTTTCAATTTGAGGGCAAGATTTAATGCTTTACAGTTCTCCCGTTTGGACTCTGTTCAGCCCCTTTCTTGTTTACTAAATGCCTTAGAGTCGTGGTTAAATATTGGAGAACAAATGATATAAAAATTGTTTTGTTTTTAGACGACGGTTTGGGTTTAAACAAAAATTATGATAGAAGTCTGAAAGATTCAATTTTTTTAAAACAATCGTTGGAATCAGCAGGGTTGATTTCGAACGAAGAAAAATCGATTTGGACACCCTAGGCGAGGTTAGAATGGACTGGTATTTGGTGGGATGGGGCGGAATATTCCATTTGTATTCCAGAGAGACGCATCGTCGATACTATATCTCAGATAGATTATACGCTTGGAAAGCTCACGTATGTGTCTGCCAGGGATTTAGCAACTTTGACTGGTAAAATTATATCCATGCAGTTATTGGTAATGTGGCTAGGTTAATGACTCGATTCCTATATCTAGAATTTACTGGGATACTAGTTTGTTCGTAGCACATAATAACAGTTGTATCGAGGAGAAGAAATTCAGTCCCTGAACATATTGTGTTTAGCGATGCGAGTGACAGTGCAGCTGCAGCATATTCAGTAAAATTGCCAAATTCTGTGTTTCACAGTTATTGGAATGCGGAAGATGCCAGAAAATGTTCTACTTTTAGGGAGATAAAAGCTGTTTCACTGGCCCTTAGTGTGTATAGTACTTAAATGGAAAACAAGTCTATAAATTGGTTTACCGATTCACAAAACTGTTGTAGAATCATTTAATTAGTTCTGTTTCCGAGTTACAGCAGCAAGCTATTATTATTTATAATTTATGCGTTTCGAAGAATATTTCTTTAAATATTCACTGGATTCCGAGAGAGAAAAACCAAATCGCTGATGCTTTAAGCAAGACGGTTGATTATGATGACTGGGGTGTTTCCGTTAAATTCTTTAACTTTTTGGACGGAAAATGGGGCTCGCAAATCAAGAAAATAAAAAGATTGTACGATTCAATTCAAAAGTATGGAACCAAATTTCCGAAGCCGTGGATGCATTCTCGCAAAATTGGTCAGATGAGAACAATTGGTTGGTTCCCCCTATATATTTGGTCATGCAATGTTTAAAACATTTATTGGCGTGCAATGCGGTAGGTACGTTGGTCGTCCCAAAATGGCCATCTGCTCCCTCTTGGCCTTTTTTGTTCGATGTTTTAAACACTTAGCAGAGGTGCTCGAATTTAATCGGTGTCAAGGGTTTTTTGTTCATGGGAGAAACAAGGAATCCCTGTTTGGATCAAACAAATTCAAGAACGAAGTTTTGGCTATAAGGATAGAGCCTAGGTAAGGGGGTAATCCAGTGAATGATACCGAAATGTATCTAAGTTATCGAACGCAGAGTAACAGTTAATTGGTAGTTGCGTACATACATAGCGCTTGAATATATGCACAGTTCGTTCTAGCGTTAACGGCCGTTTGCACAAATGTTGTTCTGCCTATAGCGCGGTACAAAATAAGAGATATTGCACAAATAAGCATTGAGTATTTTCTTTGTGTTATGACAGCTTATTCACATTTTATTAAATGTTGTTGCGCCTTTGGCGGAATGTGATATTACACACATATATAATGCGTTGCATTTTCGTGGATTCGACGATTACTTATATTATAAGTGTTGTCTGATGTGAAACCCTCGTGTGGGGAATGGGATATGGCACAAATATGTATAGTGGTATTGTTATTGCGTAACTGAAGTCAACCTAAATGTCGCGTTCGGCGAAGTCCCCATTATAGTACGGGGCGGAATGTGATAATGCGCAGTTAAGCATAGAGTATTGTGCTTGCAAAATTGCTGTTTACACTTAATTAAGTGCTGAGTGCGCCTGGCGCCTATCCTCAAGACAGTCTTGAGTGGAAAGTGATATTACATAGATCACTTTATTATTATTTTTTGTTGAGTCTGGTGCCGATTTAGATAGCACATAGAAAAGTATCTAGTATTGTTTTCGAGTAAATGTACACATTCTTATTACATAAGTACTAGTTTATAAACAACTTTTTTTTTTAGTTTCTTAAAAAATATGTTGTTACAATTGGTCGTTGAATTTGAATTTTAAAATTGTTGAAGAATTGTACGATTTCATCAGTTTTTCAAGCATTCTATTCCAAATTAAAAGTTCGATTCAAACACTTGACATGTACGTTCTGTCCCCTTTTTAAGGCAGAACAATTTTGTTATGAAGAAAATCTAGTTGTTTATTTAAACGAGCATTGTAACAACATATAACCATCATATTAATATGAAAATGTTATTGTTTTACCGATTACAATTCTAACGTATGCTTTTATTTGTTTACATTTCACAGATTTGATAAGTTTCGCCACGGGACCATTAAAATTTGGATCTTCGAGAACAAACACAAAATTAAATTATTTAATTTCAAAAATTCCAGACATTCTAAAAAAGTCTATAGCTGCTAACACTTACAAAAACTATTCTTGTGGTTTTAAAGTTTGGAATAAATGGTGTAAAAAGTTATAAATTTACGGTTTTACCAGCGGATCATAAACAATTAGCCATTTTTATTGCCCATTTAATAGAAAGCAAAGTTTCAGTTTCTAAGTTAAACTCTGTTCTATTTTCTATAAGCTGGGCTCACAATATAGCGGACATGAACGATCCATGCAAAATGAACTTAGTCAGGCGGATGGTAGAGAGCGCTAAAAGGACTTTAGCCAAAGCAGCCATTCCGAAAGAACCCTTCACAGTTGAAATGTTAAACAAAATTGTTCGTTTATATGGTAACGAGCAAAGTGAAGTAGCGAACCTACGATTTAGTACGCTCTGCGTTTTAGGCCTTACAGGTTTTCTGCGATACGCCGAACTAGCAAATATAAAAAGATCAGACAAATATTTTTTCGAAGACAGATTAGTAATTTTTATCGAAGTGAGTAAGACCGAAAAATATAGAGATGGAACGCGAGTAACTTTAGCGAGTTCGAGTGACATAACGTGCCCTTTGATTTGTTTAAAAAGGTATCTTAAAGCAAGAGGTATCCATGAAGATTCAAAAGAATTCATTTTTAGATCTATTTCTAAAACGAAACACGGTTTCAAATTGAGAAAAACGGGAAAGTTTTCCTATGGTAGAGCTAGACAAATTCTTTGAAAAAATTGGAAGAAATGGAGTACACCAAGTCTTCTTTCGGGTTGCATTCTCTACGATCGGAGGGTGCTTCTTCAGCCGCTGCGGCAGGGGTCCAAGACCGACTCATACTTAAACATGAGTGGAAAAGTCAGTCATCAAAAGACAGGTACATTCACGAAAGTATTTCAGATAAAAAGTCTATGAGTTGTAAACGCGTTGAGTACGGTTTTAGCGTTCTTTTAATTTGGCTTAAATAACGGTTTCCGTATTCCGTTTATAAACATTGTAATTGCCCGTTCTTTGTGGCGGCAATCTCTTAGGCTGTAGTCTCACACCCAGCTACTTGACGTGGTGGTCGGGGAGTTATTGGCGTTTGCATGTATGCAAAATACTTAAGAAGATAAATGTTTTATGTTCGTCGGAGGCGTAGACGACATAGAACATAATGTAATTTATCTTCGTTTGTATTTTGATACATGATTTATTGTTTGTTTTTTGTTGTTGTATTTTATCTATTTTTTGTTGTTTTTCTTTTAGTTGTATGACTCGAACGCCTGTGGTTAGCATATTATAATTAATATATAACCGGTTTGGAAGTGGTTGTAGGAGTTGACTCGTGTATAGTTATTTTGAGAATTACGCTGGGCGTTGGTCTTTCGAGCTAAGCCATCGCTAGTGATCGGACGTGTAGTGCCATACTAGCCCACCCACCCACCCACCCACTCTACTGTACATATACTTATGTATAATATTATTTTGTATAAATAACACCTAAATAGGTTCTCAAATTACGATGGTCGAAGGACCTTACAGTATATGTTCTTTTGTAGTTATTATTTCTTTTCGATATTGGGTTTGTTTTCTTTTTGGAAGAATAAACTGTTTATTTTCCATTTATTTGTGTACATTTGATATGTATTATCACAATTAGATTAGAATATGTGGAGCATAGGGGTGCTTAATATCTCATATTGATTACTTAAGCCGTATGACCGATTTGGATGTCTGCTAACATGAAATCAAGTTTGAGAATTATTTTAAAGTTATTTCATAACAGGCTTTGAAGAAGATAATGAAATACTTTTAGTTATTTTTCAGAGCCTGATCATGGGCAGTTTACATATATTATGATAACCTCGGAAACGACCGATGCGCTGACACTTGTGTATATACATATACTGGACAGTGAACATATTCTGGATGGTTGTGTAAGGATTGCAAGGATTAATTCCGTGAACTCTTTTTTTTTTTTTTTGTGTAAATCAACAGTGTTAATGGTTTAGGACAAATCAACGCAATTAATGCGTACACGGAAAGTTTGTCGCACAGGCCTCATAAACTGAAACGCAGTTAAATATCACAATTTTCTCATGCAATTGTATGCCTAACAGTGAATTACACATACACTAGGGTGGAAATAGGTTATTAAGTGAACACAGCGAAGTGAAAAGAGAGCGCAGAAGAAAGCATAACAGATGGTAATGGTTGTTTACCATACTTTATAACACGTATTATTTGTTTTGACCCTCAAATAATGAAAGGTAATTTAAAAAGGCTAAACTCTTCATTAATGTTACTTAAATCATTCGTTGTTGGATGAAGCAGTCAAATGTATTATAGCACAATACAGATTTCTTCTGGTTCATGTTCCAGAAATAAAAGTAATTTAAGAACTCTTCTGCGACATTTACTATCACAATCTGAATTCTATGGTGACGTGATTTACAAACTGCTTAAGATCCTTGGTCATGATCACTTTCATACTATCTTTATTAAACTTGTTAAAAGGTTTATAAAAAGAGGTTATGGCCCTATCATTTTGCAACGCACTGCATGCTTATTCACGGTCTTTGCATTTGTCAATATTTTAAACACTGTAGTCGAACCACTATTTAATAATAATGTAATCATGAAGCAAGAGGGTACATTTAAAGAAACTGCATTTGCCAAAGCGAAATGGTTTGACAATGAATGTTTCGAAAAAAGGTACATTATACAGACGCTATAAAACAGTTTAATGCGCATCTATAGAAGTGATGCAAATCGTGTGGAACTTTGTGCAAAAAGAAAATACTACAAATTGCTAATTAAAAGGAAACGAAGGAGATATAATTTTATTGAGATGAAAAAAATAGGAAAACTGAAAGCAAAGCAACCTAAAGATATTTGGAAATTGTTTACTAGAGCGAAAAGTAAAAAAGGTGCTGATGTGAGCCGATAAATGATTTTCTAGCATATTTTAAAAACTAAGCAACTGAGATAAATATAGTGAAAAATGAAGAGGCTGAAGAGTTTTGTGAATCGAATGAGCAATTCGGGTTTAGAAAGGGATTTTCTACGGTGGATGCACTTCACACTGCAAAGTTTAATTGAGCATACCTTAATAAATGGCAAACGGTTATATTGTGCATTTGTTGACTTGAAGAAAGCGTTTGATTCAGTGTATAGGAATGCATTATGGTTGAAACTTTACAGGCTTGGAATAAATCGGAAAATGTTACGAATTATGAGAGCGATGTATGAAACAGTTAAATGTTGTGTTCGGCACTGTGAAAACTATTCGGACTTCTTCGAGGTGACGGTTGGTTTGAAGCAAGGGGAGACAATTTTTCCGATTCTCTTCCCACTCTTCATTGAAGATCTAGAACTATATTTACAATCTAAACCCGACAGTCGACTTAATATTAACGATGTTACCTTAATGCTTTTGTATTTTGCGGATGATATGGCTATTTTGAGCGAAACGCCCGAGGATCTGCAATGTAGTCTAAATAAGCTACATGATTACTGCTGCAAATGGGGTCTGGAAGTGAATACAGGGTCCTTTATATTAAACCAACAAAACCTTTCTTGAAAAGGATTGAAAGCCATGGGAGTACTTTTGCATAATATAAAAAAATATCACTTCACTCCTGAAACACTATGCCAGCTGTTTGATTCGTTTGTAACATCAATTCTAAATTACGCATGTGAAGTATGAGGGAACACCAAATCAAAACAGTTGGAGGGAATACACTTAAAGTTTTGCAAAAAGGTGCTAAATGTGAAACTATCAACCTGCAACGCAGGTGTTTATGGCGAATTGGCTAGATACCCGTTATATATACATGTATATAGATTTTGTAGGATTATACAATATTGGTTTAAACTGTTATATACCAACAATTGTGTTTTAAAAACTGCGTATGCCGTTTCACTAAGTGATTTTCTAACAAATAAAATAAACTGGACCGCTAATGTTAAGTCTTTGCTTATATTCACGGGTATGGATATGTATGGGAGAATCAAGCGAGTGTAAACCCGAAATACTTTTGCAAAGAATTAAAAGTACGGCTAATAGATATTTTTATTCAGAAATGGAAATCGGATATTGCTGAAAATAATGTTTTACTATTTTATAAAAACGTTAAAGTAAACTTCGTTTATGAAACATATTTAGATATTTCTAAATACCGAAAATATAGAAATGTCATAACACAATCTATCATCACACAGACTGAGAATTAATTGAACTTTTGCAATCGCAAGATAGTAAACTAGTAAATAATTTGTCACATTATATATTTAATGCTTTTAAATTAAGAAGTAACACGGTCCAAAATTAAAGAAGGGCCGTCCTCTGTGTACATTTTGTTTTATCTATTTGTGTCAATTGTATATTTGCATTGTTTATTATTTTTTCTGACTAGATTTATATATTGTAAACATATTGTAGACGAGAAACTGTATAGTTTAAGTCCGAATAAAAGTTTGTTCTGTTCTGTTTGTTCTGTTCTTATTGGTGGGCCTATTTAAAGTTCGCCACTATGCTTTCCTCTTTAAGTGTGCGATGAATGGACAGGCTGTGGACCCTATGATGACGTCTACTTAAAGCCCAAAAGACGGTGACGTTTCATGTTTGTCTACAATCTTGTCTTGTCGTTCCCATTTGTTCTCTTGTTGCTCTGGCTTCTGCCAAGTCAATGAAAACCTTCTTTGTGGCTTTCTAGGCTATTTTTTTGTATTTATATATACACGAGCATCTTTGTGTTTTACTTATATTGCCTATTAATGCTCCCTTGTTGGTTAGAGAATAGTTTATGATGGGATTTCTTTATTTACACTGTCCCGTTTTACTGGGATGAAAATAGGTAAGTATGAGGTTTGGTGCACCTTAGAACATGATTTAACCCCAACGGCCTTTTTTGCCACTGACCGTTCCAAGGCGGTAGCCCTATTGTCAACCCGTTTGTGTTTGTGATGTCCTATTTGGCCTTTTATTTATCTTTAAATTTGTTCTTCTCTTCTGGGTGTATTTGTGGTTGACTATCGTCCTTGAATGCTAACTTTCCTGTTCGCGATTTGTATATCTATACATATTGATACCTGACATTGAAAGAGGTTTCGAATATTTTATTATGTAAACATAACGAAGTTGCTCTGCCTTAACTGTCTTTCTTAAAACCCTCTTAAATGTAAAACGTAGTCTTGTTTTCTTATGAATGATCATCAACGTTTTCGTTAACATTATTCTATCTAATAATAAACCCATCTATATAAACACTTATGAACATTCTTACCATTTGATATATAGAAAACGTCTTGAAGGACGAAATTGTCCACAATTTTAAATACGCCATGAACGTTTGAGTTATCATCAATACATGTAGATATAGAAGTCGAAAAGGAAATGTAGCATTCAAGGAACAACATCAACGAAAAACACGCATAGAAACACACAACAACTGCAACGATAAACAAAAGGCAAGATATGGCATTACGAACATAAAATAGTTGACAAGAGCACTACCGCCTTGAAATGGTCCGTGGCAAAATATTAACCAAAATATTAACCAGGTTCTAGAGTGCAGCGAACCTCACTCTTGCCCTTTTGTCGTCCCAAAAATAAGGTTGAAGTCTGTTTATGTATAAATCGCCCTTTCTATGTTAAGTATCGCGCCACAATTTGGCAAAAACACAGATCACGGTAGGAACCTCAGAGAGCAGACCTGAGCTAGAGATTTGATAACAGTACCACCAGCCATCAGTTTCTGAGTATTGGCTGATGAGTGTGCGCCCTTTAACCTGGTTTGAACCGCTAGCGGCCTTTTTATCAATGAGCGTTCCTAGGCGGTACCCATGTTGCGAACCCTTTTTATGTTTGTGGCGTCCCTTACTTTAGTTCTATTTATCCATTCTATCCATGTTATTCGTATCATTATTTGTTTTATTTTTAATGAGTTTTTTTGAGTGTCTGAGTTCAGTGAATTCTACATTTCTTGTTCGATTTATGTATATATTTTTATATATTATTACGCACCTTAACAATTGTGATAAATATAAAACAATATACTTATCACAGGTACAGAGATGGCAGACAATTTAACCCATTATGGGGCAAATTACTGAAATGAAAACAACTGCCGCATTAGAAGGGCTCGTTACTAGTAACATACGTGATTTTAGTTGCATTGTAGTATAACTGAATTGCTTTTAAAGGACTAGAGGCGCTTTGGAAGAATTCTGGGTGATAATCCTAATACGACTAAATCCAGCCTAATGTTTGCTTTGCTGTTTCATATTCCATTAGCTGGTCCCGCCTTTATTCCATTAAGCGATGGGAAAGTTTATATTAGTAGGATTTTATAACATATATTTCGACAATAAAACACGTTAAAACAACATGTTTTACCTATTAAATGTTTTAATTTTACAATATGCAAACATTTTAAGCCGAAATTAAGCTTTTATTTCATACCCCAGCCAACCCCGTTTTTGCTTCTTGGAGAAGGGTTGGATGGGGTATGGAAGTTAATACTCGGACCACGTAATGCAATGTGCATATGCATTGAACTATACCCCATGAAACTTTAATTAGTGTTAAGGAAATTAACCTTCAAAATAACGGCAACATTCGGACTCCACACACTTTAAACCAACCAATACATGTGGACATTTCATATGAGACTCAGTAAGATAGTTTTATTTTGCATTTGGCTTGGCACCTTATTACTCTTCCTAATCGCATCTTAAATAAATTGATTTAATCTGAACAAATCCGATTTTAAGAGTATAAACATCAGATATTAGTGAGATAATGGTGCTCTTACAAATGAATACAAATGAATTACACTAAGTCAACACTAAGTCAACATTAACCATAGACCGCCAGACGACATAGAAAGACAGACGATACGATAACAACCAACTCTTGCTTTCAAATATAATTTTTCTGGTTCTTCTACATCCATGGCGAATAAATACTGAAAACATGATCGGTTTTATTGATCTGTTCATGAGAGGTAATTATAAGATGCAACACCTCTCAAGCCTCCTAGCACCGGCTTAAGCGATATTTTACGTTAAAGCAACACTGGATAGGCTTGATGATCCCAAAGGACCATTAAATAATACATTTTAGTACTTGGAACCTCCCAAGACCATACATGGGTCCGTCCACGTCCACGTCATAACATGGGACTACCCACGTCTGTTCATGGGACAGCCCAAGTCACATGAGACCGTCCACGTCTGTAGATAATATTAGACGGACGAATCATTTATACCAAACAAAAGAATTAACGAAATAGGGTTTAGGTCCCGTAAACGCATCATACTAGGGCATATTTGGAAATCAACTTCAGAGAGAGATGATATGAAGTATGACGTTTTCCCATCAGACATGTCCCCATCCGGGAGTGAACCCAAGTGGGACAGAGGTCTGTAGCTTTAAAATCAATGCTTTACCCACAGAGCTACCGAGGCCGCTATCAAAAGTAAGTCACCATCATCTAAATATCCCCTTTCGATTCCGTTTAATTTTGTTGGCTTTTTGTCAACAATGAGTATACTTTTAAACAACTGGATAAAAGTAACAAATAATACTCCTTACATCACATAAATGTAGATATAAATGTTGAACAGGAAATGTATCTTTTACAGAACACAGTCAACCTAAAACACACATCTACAACAATTACAATCCTAAAAAGTAAGGCAGGTGAAATCACAAACACACACGGGTTGACAATAAGGCTACCGCCTTGGAACGGTCAGTGGCAAAAACACCGCTGAAGGTCTAAATCAGACTCTAAGGTGCACCAAACCTCACTATTGTCTTATTGTCATCCAAATAAAACGAGAAACGTTAAATAAAGAAATCCCTTCCATGTTATGTTTTCTAACAAACAAGGCAATATAACACATAGATGATCATAATATGAATATAAGAACGACAAAAGCCTAGAAAACTACATTGTAAGTATTCAATGACTTGGCAGAAGCCAGAGCAACAAGAGAATAAAACACTAAGAGTACGACAAGACAAAATGTAAGACAAACACCAAAAGCTACCGTCCTTTGAGTATTTAGGTAGACGTCATCATAGGGTCTACAACCTGCCCCGTGATCGCACAATCAAAAAGGAAAGCATAGTAAATGGGTGAACCACTAAACCTGCAATGCGTTGCAAATTGATAAGGTCAACTGAAAATGTTTTATTGTTTTCTAACAGTTTCTGATTGCAAGAGTTAGATGTTCCCACACTCCATTTGTCTACGTTTAATTTCCATTATTTTAAAATCGACATATATCTCCTTTACGTATGTTCCGTCAAATACCGGCAATATAATTGCTGCTTTAATAAAATTGTATTTTCAATTTTGCATTGGGTTTATCAATATATTTCAATAAACCTCTTTTCCAATTTTGAAGTAACTTTGCATACGTAATAGGTTCAAGCGTCTCATATACAGTTGATGTAAAAATAGGGTTTAATGAATGACAGTGCAGGTCGTATTTAAAGACATTGTTACATAGGTCGTAGTTTATGATCATGCAATATAGGTCGTAGTTAATGATAATGCAATACAGGTCGTATTCAATGATAATAAACACAACCTCTCTAAGTTCTGAAGTTTTATTTTCGACGTAAAGAGAAACGTATCTTCAAATATTGAATATAAAACATATGGAGAATAAACCATGTGAGTCACATATGTGTTGTGTATCATGCATTTCATCTTTATAAATGTACAACATATACATATGTGTTTCATATGCCACGTTAGGAATTCGTAGATCGCATGTTAACTTACGAATGTAATACATATATGGTACATTTAGACTTTAAATACGAGGTTAATCACAGAAACAATGCGACTATTGCAAATCAGTAAAACTAGTGGAGAAGAAAAACTCTATTTCAAAATCAACTGTTTGTTTTCAGGAATTAATCAGATCTTTTTAAAGATAAAAACCAACAACTAGAAAACTCAAACTATTAAAAGCATCATAATTCCTGGCAGTCTTGACATTTAAAGTAGGATATCATGCTTTGGGACTCATTTTTTTTATAAAAAAAACACACTACGAAATGACCAATTTTAAACTTGAAACTTCTGATAAACGTTTTAACAAAAATCAATAATTGAAAAGTTCATACGAGTGCTCTATCAAGGACACGGAATTATTAAATATTCAGAAAAATTGTCATTTCAAAACTCGGCGTGCTTTGCGGGCAATTATGCTCACCATTACACCACCACGCCATCCGATATTTTGACTGACAATTAAGACATATTATAATTGGAAAAGCAAGAGGTCCGTGGTTCAATTCCCGGCTGCGGCAAGCCGATTTTTGAAATGACAATTATTCTGAATATTTAAACATATTGAAAGTTAATGTTTATGTTTAAACATAGTTATTTTACATCGATTGCGAAACAAGTTATTGCAACTTAGATTAATCACTCTCGATGGCTTCCTGGGTAGAACCAGTACTAAAGCAATGTGGATTAATTATCTTGCTCAAGGATAAATAACGTGGTCGCGACGGAGGATCGAACCCACGACCTCTCGATCAGAAGTTCGGCGCTCTACCACTGGACCACGCACTCCATTGAAAGTTAATAGTCTGTAATGTCATTGCTTCAAAGGTACACAGACAATAATGCGCGTTCTCCACATGCCTTTAAACTCTGAGTAAGACACCAACACGCATGAACTTCCAAATTAAGTTTGGTAATAACTCGAAGAAATCAGAAAAAAGTTTTGAGAAAATTTAAAAGCTAAAAACAAGCTTCAGCATTAAAGATACTAATTTATTTTATCGTTTAGCCTTTAATAATTAAATGTTTAAAGGGACACATGGCAATTCTGATGTGTTTAAAGCTTGCGGCAAGCCTTTAAATTTTTGTATGTACGAAATTATTAATATTAATTACTAGAAAAGTTTAAGGCAAACTATTTTTTTCATATAATTAACTGTTAACTAAATAACAACAATACTATTGTTCAATATTACTTAGTCCGAGTATTAACTTTCATACCCCCACCCAACCCCTTCTCCAAGAAGCGAAAACAGGGTTGGATGGGGTATGAAATAAAATCTTAATTTTGGCTTAAAAAGTTTGCATATCGTAAAATTAAAACCTTTCAAAGGTAATTTTAAACATTTTTTCAGTAAAAAACTTTTTAAACGTGTTTTATTGTCGAAATATCAGTTATAAAATCCTGCTAATATAAGCTTTCCCATCGCTTAATGGAATTAAGGCGGGACCACGTAATGACATAAGGCAGAATCACAAAGAATCACTGAAATCACACAACTGCATTGAATTATATGTAACAGGTTTAAAGTCAAAATGGTTCTGGATTACTCAATCCCGACGCTTGGTTAAATATATGATACAAACGTTAAGATTGCCATGTATCCATGTAAAGTTTGTTTTGTTTGATTAACACTTTTAATAAACGTTTGTACATGCATATTTGCTTTCACACATTCCTGTGACAGACCCTAATAGTGAAGGTTATACAGCTGCCTGAATATATGTACTGTCAGAAAGTCCTATAATCCGACGTTAACCTTGAGACCATTTCAATTCACCTGATAACCTCTGTGAATTATTATTATCTTGCACTTTCATATAAAACACATAATTATGTAGTCCACATATATTATTCAAATTTTGATACTTCCCTTGGTGTGAGACAAAGCACAGTCAAACAAAAAAAATCCAAACATTGACTTAACAATAAAATTTATTTAGATAACTTTTAAATGTATATATATTGTCTTAACACTTCATAGATGGTTCGTGTTCATCCTATCTCACGATGTTTCCAATTGGCATAAATAAAACTGTATATACATAGCTCGTTCTTCGCACTGTTTTGCTGTTAAGTAGCTTTGTTTAGGGTGGATGGACTTATTTTCTTTTGCCTTGTGCTGCCATGAGCATGCGCAACCGGTTGGAGCTCATGTTGTTTACTGACATTGGTAGCTGAAAACGATTGCGATGTCGCATATGGGCACGGTCTAGAGTCTTCGTCATAAGGTCAAGGTTGTCCAATCCGGCGACGCCTGAAATAAGAATTAGACGTTTCATAATACGTAAAACAAATAAAAATAACTTCTAAATTTTAATATATTTGTTCGTAATACGAGGTACCTGTTAAGCAAACAGTGTCTTGACATACATGTTGCCCGTTTTACAACTTACTATTTATGAAAAGAGTAAACCATACATCAGTATATTGAAGAATGTATTCAGTTTAGATATATTTGAAAATATAAGCTATGTATATATCAAGAGGATATTTGTTGTTTTGGAGTGAATAACATATTTTATTTCATCAATGTTTTGTATAGGGAAACTATGGTAGAACAACAAAAGTAGTCCCGGCAGCTACTGTGAAATAAAACTCTATATTCCACAGTGGAATAACACTTTTATTTCACTGATGAAACACGGTATTTCATTGCATATCATAAAATAAACTGACTTTATACTGTGAATTTAGTAAATATATTAAAGGGAGATAATTTGAACTCACTACGGTTTCGAAATGTATTGAAGTATACATTTCTTGGTACATGTTGATTTCTTGATTTCTTGATAAACATTTTAAAGTTTAACATGTTTAATAAAGATTTTATGAAAGTGATCATGACCAAGGATCTTACGAATAAAACCTGTCTCCTTGGAAGTCAGGTTTTGATAGTCCTTGTAGCAGAAGAGTTAAATTACTTTGATATATTACTAAAATGAGTATACAATTCGAACAGGAAATGCAGCTTTCACAGAACAGAGTCAACCAAAAAATCACAAACATGAATGGCAATGTTAATAAGGAATAAAGGCATATGACGTCAAAAACACAAAACGGGTTGACAACAGGATTACCGCCTTGGAACGGTCAGTGGCAAAAAAGGCCGCTGGGGGATTAAACCAGGTTCTAGGGTGCACCAAACCTCACACTTACCCTACCGTCATTCCAATGAAACGGGACAGTATACATAAAGAAATCCCCGCCATGAATTATTCTCTAACCAACAAGGCAGCTTTAATAGGCAATATAAGTAAACCACAAAGATGCCCGTGTATATATATATAAATGCCCGTGTATATATATAAATACCAAAAAACAATAACCTAGAAAGCCACAAAGAATAGGGTCCATAGCCTGTCCAGTCATCGTACAATTAAAGAGGAAAGCATAGTGGCGAACTGTAAATGGGTCCACCACCAAGCATACAGTGCGTTGCAAAATGATAGGGTCATAACCGCTTTTGATAAACCTTTTAACAAGTTTAACAAGGATAACGAAGTTTGTAAATCACGTCAAAAGTTGATATGTGTCGACCTTTCGTGAAATGCAGACTACAGACGGAATGGATTTAATTGGTATACGTCCAAAAAACGTTTATTATTTTGGTATTTAAATATTTAAATCAAAATCACTAAAAGTTAACCTATAACGCTATAATCTGCACTATAGATGGGGCTAAAGGTCAACCAAAAGGCATTCTAGATGATACAATAGTTAAATTCCTACCCTTTTACAGATTTGCTATTTCACAAACGCTCACTATTTAGAACTGTCTGCTCGACAATAAAAAAAAGTAACACCACATATATATATATCTAGTCTTTATCGACGTGCGTATAATCTTTATCAGATTGCTCATGTAAAATTTGGTCAAACATTCTAAAGCCATCACTCACAATAATGTTTCCCCAGAAAGCTGTGATTAGATACAAATGTGTATCCATATCTGCGGAATAATCACAGAAGTATATTATTATCTGGAATAATGAAGGACTGAATAATGAAGGACTGAATAGACACGTGACACTCTTGTTATTTAAGGCATTTCAAAAAGAGATAAAACAAAAGATGTGTTGACAGGAACGCCAGATTGATAATCGCGTTCATTATTAAAAAGGTTTGTTCAAAGAGGTGTTTCTTTTATATGCCATTGTTTTAAAAAAAAACAGAAAAAAACACCACAACTTTACGTGGTCCGAGTATTAACTTACATATCTCATCCAACCCCTTCTCCAAGAAGCGAAAACGGGGATGGCTGGGGTATGAAACAAAACCTTAATTTCGGCTTAAAATGTTTGTATATTGTAAAATTAAAACATTTAATATGTAATTTTAAACAGTTTATCGCATTTTTTCAATAAACAATGTTTTTAAACGTGCTTTATTGTCGAAATATCCGTTATAGAATCCTGCTAATATAAGCTTTCCCATCGCTTAATGGAATTAAGGCGGGACGCGTAATGCGGAGTTTCATATGCCTTTTCAAAAAAAAAACCCAAAGCAAAACCCCCACAAAAGACTTATTGTGTCAATTCGAGCAATGTCGTTTTCGTATCAAAGGACCATTTAATGTATATGACATTAATCTACTGTATATACCAGATGCGAATCTAAAGGGTCATTCCGAGGGCGATTTATCACATTTCACGTACCAAATTCTAACAAAATTGTCTTCATTTCGCCAAATCTACAAACACATTATTTATTGCATTTCGAGGAAACAACGTCACACAACGTCACATCCGGTGAGAATGGTACATATCCTGGTTGACCTCCACACCATAAAACGTATTGAGGGTAAATTGTGTGTCATGAACCCAATTGAAACAACTGGTATTCGAATAAATTGGCAACGCGAAACGGCCTACGGAACAGTTCTCGTAGACATAGTATTTATGTGTTAATCTTTGATAAGTATATATGTCATCAGTCAATAAATGGGTTTAAATTAAAGAATGGATAATGCGATATAATATCAATTTGGGCTAAGTATGGATTTGACAACAGTTGTACTTGTTTAAATGCGACTAAATACTTCCAGAATGACGTGTTTATATTTAATACTCCAAAGAAAGGATCAATACTACGGAAAACAGAACGAGTTTAGCATTAACCATAGACCGCCAGACGACATAGAAAGACACCTTGGTTTTTCAATAGTGCCTACCGTGTGACTAAACTTTAACTCTCTATTACGGCAATAATTCAAGATTTCGCGAGTTTTTTTGATATATTTCTAATTATCGTGTGTTAGTAATTCCGATGTTTGGAGATCGTTGAGCCCGAAATTTATATAGATATATCACTGATACAATTAAAGGCTTTGACTATTGTTTAATCAACTTTAGGATATGTTGTCTGCTTTTTAATTTAGTATTTTGACCGTTTCATGCCCTCTGCTCCCATCTAAATTACATTTAGTTTATTTCGCCAATTGTTTTCTCGTTTTTTCAGAAACTGGGGCCATACTCCACTGGCCATGGACTGTTATGAAAATATCACATTGAAGGTTCCATGTTCACCGTCATATTCTAATTTTCGGGATGGCTCAACTGGTCGTACTATTGACATTTTAAACATTGAGTTTTGTTCAGCCCGCAGCTACAGGACGCGAACGATAGCATGCGTTTTTCACTACCGTTCATGAACAGTCTCAGTTAAACCGAGACTACAATATCTTTTGTTTTCATCGTGTTAGGCCATTTCCAAATGTCTCCTTTCATAATCTTTTCCTATATCATATAACTGTTTTATCAATATAAAATGTATTTGTATCTAACAAGTGTATACCTGTGCATAGTTTCATTGAACAAACGTGTATAACTACTAGTTTCGACTGTTGTCAAAGCTATCGTAAATGTTTAAAGTATAGTTTCATTTTGAACAAAAGACTCTGAATCGCTCGCCTGGTGACCTACCTTGTCCATAATATACACGTGCAAAAAACAATAACAGAAGTGGCTGAGATAAAAAATAAAAAAGGTTTCAGTCTATGTACAGCTGTTATAAATATACATCCAAACTCAAAATTCACACAAACTCAGCCACGGGGTCAACATTCGAATATGGATGACTATAAGCTTTCTCTACATGTAATATTTATGGTGTAATATGCATTTCGATTTTAGATTTTTTTTTTTTAAATTTAGCCCTTTATGAAGACATTATCCTTGGGACAACATTTAAACAAACTTGGTTACAAGATTATAAGCTTTATGCGCAGTATTACATTTCTTGTACTTATAGTTTCTGAAAAGAAGATTTGTTTTAAAGATTTGCCAATTAAACTGTCTGTAAAACTGTGACCGTCGGGGCAGGGTCAAATTAAACCCTAAGGTCACCATTTGAACAAAGTTAGTATAAGACCATAAGCTTGTAATTCATGCAATGTATAAGAAACCTTGTGGTTTCGGAAAGAAATAAACAAGAGGCCCAAGAGGGCCTGTGGACGCTCTACTCGCTAGAGATAAAGTTGATGTATAAGGAGCCATAACTCCGTCAAAAATCATTCAACTGGAACATGGTGATGACATACACAACTCGGCTTGCTGCTGATCATCGCTGTCAAGTTTCGTTGAAATCCGGCCAAAGGTTTAGGAGAACTATTCTGTAAAAAGCTAGTGTATTAAAACCTTTAAGGGGCCATAACTGATCCGTGCCAAGAGTTTTAAGAGAGCTAATCTGTACAAAATTAGTGTATTAAAACCTTTAAGGGGCCATACTGATCCCTGCCAAGATTCGTTGAAATCTGGCAAGGGAATCAGCAGAATTAGCCAGAAAATACAAAAACCTTAAAAGGGCCATAACCGTGCCAAAAATCATTCAACCAGAACACGGCAATTATAGGCGCAAATAGGCTTGGTACTCATCATCCCCGCCAAGATTCGTTGAAATCCGGCCAGGAGTTTAGAAGAGACTATTCTGGACAATGGTTCTGTATTAACATATTTAAGGGGTCATAACTCTGCCAAAAATCATTCATCCGGAATACGGTGATGATATGTACAACTAGGCTTGATACTGATCATCCTTGTCAAGTTTCGTTGAAATCCGGCCAGGGGTTCAGGAGAACTTGTCCAGACAATGTTTGTGTATTACAACCTTTAAAGGGCCATAGCTCTGCCAAAAAGCATTCTACCGAAACAAAACAACGACATGCACAACTAGACATAGAACTGTTATTTTTCCTAAAAAGTTTCGTTTTAATCCGGCCATGTAGTACAGACAAAGTTTGCGTATGTTCCTTTAAAGGACCATAACTCCGCCAAAATCATTCAACCGGAACATGGCGACGGTATGTACTAGGTTTGATACAGATTGTTCCTGCAAAGTTTTATTGAAATCCGGCCAAATGAGGCCCTTCGTCTTAACGAGGCAAAATACAGCATTTTCGGACTAAATCAAGGGTCATAACTCCTGTGTTACTAATCCGATTTGGTTGGTTTTCAAACTTGTCCAATTGTTTCATTGATAGTAACAATCTGGTAAAAAGAAATATAAAAAGATCGGACAGGGAAAGTAGCATTCAAGGAGGACAGTCAACCACAAAAAACAGAAACAAACACGTAAACAGACAAACAAGAAGGCAAAAACACTAATAAATGCAAACGACATCACAAACACAAAAGGTTGACAATAGGCCACTGGGGGTTTAAAACTGTTCTAGGGTGCACCAAACCTCACTCTTACCCTACTGTCATCCCATTAAAACAGGACAGTGTAAATAAAAGAATCCCCGCCATGATCTAATAAAGTTTGGTAAAGACCGGATGAAAATGAATGGCCTATTGTCTTTAACGAGGCAAAATACTGCAATTTTAACTAAATCAAGGACCAGAACTCCGATCTGGCTGGTTTTCAAAATCGTCTGTGCTTTCGTTGATATCAACATTCTGGTAAAGATCCGATGATCCGATGAAAAATGAAGGCCCTATCGTGTTAAAGAATCTAAAATATAGCATACTTCAGAAAATCAAGGGCCAAATACAGCACTTTTAACTAAATCAAGGGCCATAACTCCGGTGTAAATATTCCAATCTGGCTGTTTTTTAATTGTTCTGAGATTTCATTGATATCAACAGTCTGGTAGAGTTTGGTAAAGATCGGATGAACAATGAAGGCCCTATCGTCTTAATGAGGCAACATATAACATTTTTAACTAAATCAAGGGCTATAACTCTGATGTTACTAGTCTGATCTAGCTGGTTAAAGACCATGCATAAGCCCTACCAGTAGACCTAAAAACACAGATTGTAATGAGGCAATGTATGTGACATCACAAACATTAAAGGGGTTAACAATATGGCTGCCGTCTTGGAAGGGTCAGTAGCAATAAGGTCACTGTTTTACTCAGATTTTAGGGTGCACCAAACCTCACTATTACACTTATGCCATCCCAATAAAACGGGACCTTGTAGATATAGAGTATAATGAACATTGTTGAAATGATACGGGAAATAATTCCCGAGTGAGAAAGATTCTTGCGATATAGAAACGAGTGCGTTTTCGCACGAGTTTCTATATCGCAAGAATATTTCTCACGAGTGAATTATTTGCCGTATCACGACAAAAATGTTAATTAAACTATATAGTATATATTCTGTGATGAATTTCTTTCCAATCGTCTTTTGACACAAGTATTCCTTCTTCTGTCACTCCTTTGGCGACAGCGCGGAGTAATATTATGACGTCAATTTGTGACGTAATATCGTGACGTCTATCGTTTTGGCTACTGTGCTATCTTGCGCACTAGGCGAGATAGCACAGTAGAGGAAGGGATATGTTATAGATTTTCTCAAACTGGGAAATTTCTATAATTCATCACATAATATATAATATATAGAAATCCTCGCCAGGCTTTTACGAGCATTTAGTTCTAACATAAACAATGTGGAACATGTAAGCTAAAATAAATGTTTCCATTTAACAATATGTTAAACCTCTCCAATTGGATTAATGAAATTATATTATTAATATAAGAAGAAGAAGACATTTTATTGACTTAAACTATTACATAGTTTTTCATCATATAAAAACACATTGACAAGATTAGTACAATTTCACCTATTTATAAAATATTGCGTGAAAAAATACAGATAACACGTATGAAAACAATCACAAAAAAAAGACAAAAAAAAAAAAAGAACGAACAAAAAATCCCATATATATATAGAGAAAATCGAATGCAATACAATAGAACGACTTTTATATCGTGAGGATGAACGAGCTTATAAGTTATTTATCATTGTACGTCTTAAAGAGAATGCTTCTGAAAAGTATTTGCTAAAATTAATAACTTCTTTTTTTGAACTTCTGAAGGAGAGCAATTAATTTGAACATGCTTGGCCTTTTTATGTAATATCGTTTGATATATTTACTTCTGATTGTATTATAAGCAGGGCATATTAAGATAAAATGGAACTCGTCCTCAATATCGTTAGTGTTACATATTTGACAAATACTTTGTCATTCCTTTCTAGTCTTTCGCGAGAATACCTCCCTGTTTCGATCCTTAAACTATGAGCGGACAAACGTAATCTGGTTAAAACACAGCGATCACGCCTTGCATGCATTAAATCTAAAAATAAGTATCATATTCGAAACGATTCTTTTTTACAGATTCGTTCAGCGTCAATAATCTATTAGTTTCCAGGGCGGATGACCAGTTTTGAATATAACTAAATATCAATCGTTGCTTTCATATCTTTATAAAGTGTATGGGATTTAATGAGGTGGGGTCAAGCCATGCGTATAAAACCACTAGTATTCAGTAATGACTTGACTTTTGAAACCCAATTATTTAATCCCCGTTCACAATCGTTTTTTTTGCGCTTTCATATATATGCTTTATAATTACATTATCAGTTGTGACCGCTCTTAGCCAGCAGTATTTAATGATATTAACATGTCTATTCATATATAACGGATAACGGCCTAATTCCCCATACACACCCGCAGTACTTGTCGATAATTTTACACCGAGTATTTGTTTACAATATTTTAAACGTATCCTTTCAATTTCCTTGGATTTAGTAAAACCCCACACTTGACTGCCTACAAAAGCATCAAACAATTGTAAAGATGTTTTCGGATTTAACTCGTATTTCTTAATATTGATGAATAAAAGGTTCATAGCTTTAAGCGCTTTACCGCATAATGCTTGTTGGTTAAGGGTAAATGACCCTGTAGAGTTAAACACACAGCATCTATCGTAGATTTACCTTTTCTGAATCCAAACTGGGCATCAGATATGTTATTATATTACATATTTGTCTGTGATTTGTATAGGAAATACAGGGAATAGAAAAACTAAATCTACTCGTTTGCACTCTACTGGGAAATGGGAGAGGAACATTGCTCGGCCTTTTCCGTCAGTGGCGGGAACGGCAAATGACGTTCCGATTGTTTTACGGACGTCGTCGTCAGATTCCGCCACTAGGGAATAACGATTACGGAAATTAACGAAGAGTTCCGATTCCACTTGACGTAACGTCGTCTTGGCGTTCTCTGCAAACTGGTGTAAAAAGGCTGAAAATATCTCCCTCGGGTAGAGAAATGGCCCCGATATAAGAACTCGTACTCCGCACTCGTTCTCATTATATCGGGGCCATTTCTCTACCTCGAGAGATATTTGCCATAACTCAAGAACACTGGTTATTTAACTCTATATTATTGTCACACCATTTATCAGTTCGTTTATTCAACAAGCTTGGTAACAGCTTTCCCATGCTACTGCTTTCCCATGCTACTGACTATATAATATAATATAGATTATATTAACAGACCGCAATATTATGGTAAATAGTATAACATACGACATTTTCATGGTATTATTTGTAATTAGTCGTAAAAGATTCAGCTGGATTTGATAACAGAGCATGACTTTCTATTAGACGATATTAACAATTACGTACTTTTTACTGGAAGATTAACACTAAATCGTGCTGTCCTCTAACGACCTCCAACACGTTAAACAGTATGTTAACCAAATACAATTAGGTGAGACGAAATAGTTGTCGTTGTACTGCCCAGTAATCGAAGAACAAACATAATGTCGGAGGTGAAATCCTCTATTAAATCATTGAGTAGAAATAAAGCCACATCTGATGACATGTTGAATGAATATTTTATAACGTCATGTGCGATATTAGTAAAATAAATTACAGATATTTTAATATCTTTTTTGATGCTTGTTCATTCCTTTGGGATCTGGGCAAATGTGTTATTACTTAATTTCATCTAAAACTGAAGGCATTGGTTATAAAGAGATAAAAAGATGTAGAGTGACGAAATCTGAAAAATGGATATATATCGGCCATTTATCGGAGTTGAGGATTTTAGTTGCATGCCTGTTATTATCGCAACCATTATGCATTATGCGGGATAGCGATATACTTGCATGCATGTATAAATATATATCGTTTAAAAAGGGAGTTCAGTAAATCCTAAATGATTCCTTTAATTAGCTGTCATCGATTGTAAAGTATAGTTAATTATGGTTGCGAGTCGTGGGGTGAAGCCACAGCTTAAACAAAAGCAAATGAAATATTTTCTTCACATTGTTTTGTAAACATAAAATAGTGGTAAAAGCCGAAGAGAAAATGTAACAATCAAAGGACTACAGTCAACCAAAAGCACGCATAGAAACAAACACAATTTGTAAAAATGACTAAACGACAAGATACGACATCACAAACATAAAAGGGTTGACAATGGCGCTACCGCCTCGGAAAAAAGGAAAAAAGGGCCGCTAGTGTTTAAACCAGGTACTAGGGTGCATCAAACCAGGTTCTAGGGTGCACCAAACCAGGTTCTATGCTGCACGGGCCACCAAACCAGGTTCTAGAGTGCACCAAACCTCACTCTTACCCTATTGTCATCCCAATAAAACGGGGACAGTGTTAATAAAGATACCCTCGCTACGCTTAATGCTGGTTTTATTGAATAATTAGGACGCGCTACGCTTAATGCAGGTGTTATTGAATAATTAGGACGCGCTACGCTTAATGCAGGTGTTATTGTATAATTAGGACGACATCCATTGTATATTAGTAGATTTGTACACATTATTAAACCTGGTTCAATCCTAATTTATATTAGGTCTGTGTTGGAGATAACGAAAACGAACCTCCGATTGTGTAAATTAGTTGAATTGTCATCCGAGTAAGTATCAGGTTATATATTTATCCAATCAACTAGTAAACACATACAAAATTCCAAATTAAATGTATTCGTGAACTCTTGTTTATTAGGCAAGTTATTTTCAATAATATAAAGATGCAGCTGTACTTGTTTACGTTATCTCAATTGTATTACTTTCATTTGTCCAATTGGAGCAGTTTTCCTGTTTTTATTGGGTACTCATTTATTAAGTTTTTTTCCATTATTGAATTATGTTCCAGATTAACAATATGTCATTATATTTAATGTCCTCTTTTGATTTAGTTTGTGGTGCGGAGATTGCAATATGGCGTTATATTTAATATCCTCTTTTGATTTAGATCTAAAACCTAAAAGGGGTGGTAACTTGTTATGTTTGTCTTCACTTTGGTCTTTTCGTGCCTTAAACGGCGTGTTGTTGCTCTGGCCTCAGTCAAGTCAGTGAGTGCTTGCTTTTTGGTTTTTCTAGAATTTTGATAATTATTTTGAAAAAAATATATAACGAGGAACTGCAAAATACATTTTAAACTCGCGGCGTCCAATTAGTTTTAATACCTAACTTGCATATTTGCAATTCGGTTTCTTTGGCATATGCTTAATTGTTGATTATATTAAACAAATAATATACTTAAAAATAAAGAAGAAAAAAATGAAGATCGATAGCTTGCTTTTATTTAATGGGACAATGTCCGTAACCTTTAGCTTATACAATAATATAAAAGGAGATATGTGGAAATCGTCGAACACGATAAATATAAAAAATAATGCAGTGTCGTTAATATGAGACTGTTCATAAACGGTAGTGAAAAGTGCTTGCTACCGTTCACGCCCTCCATATTTAAGAAGTCAAATAGTACATAAATTTGATCCATACCAAAGATATAAAACACGAAATAATTACATTAACAAACATAACACACCAACCATTATTGAATATTTACTTAATAAAACCAATATTGTTTGACGGAATTCAATAACGGTACAAAAGAAAAGAAAAGAAGAACCGCTTCGTGGGGTTGAACTCGTAACTCGCGTGTAATAATAGTCAAACGTCGCAATAGCCAAGCTCGCTCCCAACTGAGCTAAATGGGCCAGATTGCGTTAGACATACTGTATAGACAACCTGCGGCGCTAATGGATGTCACATGATAAGCACAAACTATAAATAGTGTGGGTCCCATTTTTTAAAAATAATAAATAAATATGCTCATGTTTTCATGCATACTTTTCACTGAATAAAAATCAGACAGTTATTTGGCTTTGCTTAATATATGCTTACTTACGGACAGTGTCCATTTAATCATATACAATTGAAATTAAAGTCAAACCGATACTGGAAGTGTTCCAAGGGGTCCCCTTACAGTATTTTATTTTGAAACAAATTTAATATCGCACTAAAGAATCTATGAACTAACGGTAGAATACGTACCCAATCGTTTTGTTCTTGTTTTTGGTAAATAATCTGAAATGGAAATTCAAGAATATAGGCACATATTTATATGTCTAGTTTGTGTTATAATAGTAAATTAACCTTAATAGTGTTGCAATCCACCACGATTGCCCTTGGTCTATTTAACACATGCATTTTCCTTATTGTTTCGTTCCTCCGATACAGCATAACTCAGGTGGTGCCCATTTGGAACATATACATTACATGGTCCGAGTATTAACTTTCATACCCCATCCAACCCCTTCTCCAAGCAGCTAAAACGGGGTTGGATGGGGTATGAAATAAAACCTGAATTTCGGCTTAACATGTTGCATATTGCAAAACTAAAACAATTAATTGGCAATTTTTAACAGGTTATCGCATTTTTATCAGTAAAATATGTTTTAAACGTGTTTTATTGTCGAAGTATCCGTTATAAAATACTGCGAATATAAGCTTTCACATCGCATAATGTAATCAAGGCGGGACCATGTAATTCGGTACGCCCAGTTAGACCCACCAGAAATGACATTAATAATGTTTGGCAAATAACATTAAACTGTTTGATAAAAGCAAAAGAGAGCTGACATTAATATACACAGATATAAGAGACAATGTAAATAAACGTAAGCAATAACGTACCGAGCGGCCTCGCTAATTCAGGGTGCTGAATTGGAGACCGTCGGATTCTACTGAACAAAGAGGTTCCGAATTGGTTTATTAATACTGTTCACAGTATACGTGCAAATAACGCATTTTGCCGTGTTTGCTATATGTCAATAGTTATTGTCCTACAGAGACACTTTTATTTGCTTATCATTCCAATGGCATCATTAAATCTAATAAACATCTACAGACGTTAAATGGATTGGAATTGAATGTTGTTTAACGGTTCATGAACCCATCAACCCATTTTAAGTTAAATAGATCAGCCCCAGAGAGAGATGGAGAAATCACATGAATCCGGGAACCTGTCCTACTCTTATTAACGAATAGAAGTATACAGTCCTGACACGTGTTCAGAGAATAGAGTTTCACTGATACGTGGGTCCTCCCAGTTTACGCTCCCATCTGCCGGACGAGGCTAAGGGAACGTGTCTTGCCAAAGAACGCACCGAGGAAACTCAGGGTCACCGGTGAGGCTTTGAAAGTGCGTGCTCCGATTTCAAGCCAGTTTTGCTATCCACTGGGCTACGCCAGCCTCTGTTCAAAGGAGTTGAGGCGAACTAGAAAAATTATGAGGTTCAAGCCAAATGCGAATAATCATTACGTGTTTCATATCCAATGTGCATAATGTAATACACTAGGCCATTTATTTATTCCTGTTAATTAGTTTGGTTTAGAGACCTATTTACTTATTCCTGTTGATTAGGTTGGTGTATAAAATTCGACAAATCGATTAATTGTTCTTGTTGTTCATGTAAAAATAAGTAATATTTATTAATTATGCTATTTAAAATTATAATATATTCTTGTTTTACTGATTGAAGTACACTTCAATTGAGGTACATGTACAAATGTCAGTAGTATAAAACCCATACGAATTTATTTATGATTTACCAACTAAAACCAACCGAGTAGTCCAGTTTTTCAGACAAAACATTCCCATAAACAGTAAATAAAGCAAAGGTAAGTTTAATGCATATGCACATTTCATATAAAACTTTCATTTGTATACAGACTGACACTCTTCCAGATCGCCTCTAGACCCTTTAAAGAACAATGACTTACAATGACTTACACTAACCAAAAGACGGACTGTATCAATCAAATCTAAAATACCAAAGAATGAAAATGGTAAACCAGCATATAGTGTGCACAGTATTCGAGTTGTAATCTCCCCTGAAGTAATAGCAAATGCATGGCGGCAGTTTCCATTTGGGAGAAGTTAAAGTCAAATCAGATGAGTATTAAGTTGAAAAAGCAGCAGCTACAGTACGACACAAGCCATGTAACAATCAAAAGTAGACAACACATTTTCACTCGTACATGTACAACATTATTTAAGCCGGTGCATGAGGGGTGTTGCACCTTATATTACCTCTCATGAACAGACACAACAACAAATCGGTAGAGCCTATGGATGATCCCCGAATATAGGTACACACGTGAAATACAACCGAACAGAATATAGGTACACATGTGAAATACAACCGAAGGTACACATGAAATACAACCGAATATAGGTACACATATAGGTACACATGTGAAATACAACCGAATATAGGTACACACACATGTGAAATACAACCGAATATAGGTACACATGTGAAATATAACCGAATATAGGCACACATGTGAAATACAACCGAAAATAGGCGCACATGAGAAATACAACCGAATATAGACAAACATGTGAAATACAACCGAATATAGACACACATGTGAAATACAACCGAATATAGGCGCACATGAGAAATACAACCGAATATAGACACACATGTGAAATACAACCGAATATAGGTACACATGTGAAATACAACCGAATATAGGCGCACATGAGAAATACAACCGAATATAGGCGCACATGAGAAATACAACCGAATATAGACACACATGTGAAATACAACAGAATATAGGTACACATGTGAAATACAACCGAATATAGGCGCACATGAGAAATACAACCGAATATAGACACACATGTGAAAAACAACCGAATATAGGTACACATGTGAAAAACAACCCAATGAAAAGAGCCGACAAGCTTTTTTTTTTTTTTTAATTGCAACGTCCCGCAACTCCGCCAATTTTGTTTTCAACCAGAACGTCCTGACAATATGCTCTACTAGACGGCATAGTGATCATTTCTACCAATTTTCAAGTAAGCAGAGGGAAAATGTAGGCGGAGTAGACATTTAGACAAATTCGAAGTCCCATAACTCCACCAAAAATCTTTCAATTAGATCGTCCTGATAATATGCGCTACTAGACATTTTAGTGATACTTCCTATAATTTAAAAAAGTGAAACTTCCTATAAAATGATACTTCCTATAAAATATCATGAAAATCAGACGAAAATGTAGGAGTTGAAAGGACAAGCGTTTAATTTGAAATACTTCAAAGTCCCGTGACTCCAGCAAAGTCACTCAACCGAAACATCCTGAAAATATGCGCCACTAGAAATCATACTGATACTTCCTATAACGTCTCGTGGAAATCGGATGAAAGACTTAGGAGGAGTTTAGTGGACTCGCTTTAGAATCGAAAAAAAATATCAATGTCCCGTAATCCGCCAAAGATCATTCAACCGAAACGTCCTGACAGTATGCGCTACAAGACATCATACTGAAACTTCCTATAAACTTTCGTGAATATCGGATGAAAAACAGTGGAAACGTTGAGCAGACACGGTTTACGAAAATCTTCAAAGTCTTGTAATTCCGCCAAAAATCATTCACCTGGAACTTCCTGAAAAAATGCGTTACTAGACATCATACTGATACTTCCTGTGAAGTTTCATGAAAATTAGATAAAACATGTAGGAGGAGTTGAGCGAACAATCTTTAGATTCGAAAAATCTCAAAGTCCCGAAACTCCGCCAAAAATCATTCAACCGGAACGACCTGACAATATGCGCTACCAGCCATTATACTGATGCTTCCTTTAAAGTATCAGAAAGTTGGATGCAACATTTAGGAGTTGAGCTTAAGGTTTAGATTCTAAAAACTTTAAAGTCTGGTAACTCTGCCAAAAAGCATTCAACCGGAACGACCTGATAGTATGCGTTACTAGACATCAGCCTGATATTTCCTGTGAAGTTTCATGAAAATCGGATGAGAAACGTAGGCGAAGAAAGCGGGACAGACGGACATACATACGGACGTGCATACATACATACATACATACATACTATAGGCTGCCCGAAATACGTTTCTCTCTTGTTTGTGTAAGTGCTTCAAAGCGATCCTTTTTTCAGTATTTATTATGTAGATAATTGTGAAGAAATGTACACCAGCAAAATAAACCCTTACCTTATTTGCAAAGAAGTTACCTTTTACTTGGTCACCAACACGTAAAAGACACGTCAGTTAAACTTCAAACAAAGCATATCAATAGAACATCTCTGAGAATAAAGACAAACCACGGAGGCAATCATTCCAAATAATAGTATGATTAAGTTATAATGATCAAAATAAGTATGGTATATAAACTCATATCTCTCCACATAGCTATATAACTGTACAGACAATTACTTCAGGCAACCGTCAGAGCAGAAAAGAACACTCCTTCTATAATTATATATAACAACTTCAGAAACAACTGCAGAAGACGTCTTGCCTTCAACGATTTAAGAATCAACATACAATCCCAGGAGAATTCTGTACAGAAAAGTAACTGCAGGCAACAGGCAGGGCAGACGTGACGACCACCTTATATATATATTACATTTTCAAAAACAATTCCATAAGACATGTGTACCTCCAGAGATTTAAAAATCAGCACATAGTCCCAGTCGAATATATTTCTAGTCGAAATACTACTCAAAGGTAAGCCATCAGCATTTAATTTGACTGTCATATATTTGTCGCACACTAATATGAATTGTGCTGAAAGGAAAAAGAAACGTACAGTACTGAATTGACTCAAAAGTGATTAAAACGTCTACAACATCGCAGTTGTGTCCTTTCTCTAACTAACTGCAACTTTTTTTTGCAAAATATTATGGGATTTCCTTGGGATATATATGGAATTAAGTGTGCAGTATCTACAATATATAGCGGAAATTCCAGTGTCGCGTTTCTTTTTCCTTTCAGTATATATAGGACCATGTGTATAGCCAATGCTTTAAAAATGCAAACTAGTAAACTGTTTACAAATGAACATTAACAATTTAGCAGTATATCCGCAGTAAAATATGCTCAATAACCTCCAAGGATGTTTAAATACGTATAATAGAAGTGATTGCTCCTCCAAAGGTGATTAAACGCTACTTACTTTCTAAATTATCGTTTTCGGAATATACTGAGTTTTGTGTATCTTCTGCGTCACTCAGTTGTGAAAATTGATTGTTTCGATGATGTTCCAAACGCGGTAAAAGATATAAGTCCCATAAGGTTTTGAATTCCGTGTTTCCCATTTCCCCGCTCTCGTCTGAGTCTCCGTTATCTAGAGTGATCTCCCCTGAAACTCTCAAGATGGCGACTACAAGGACGCCAATGCATATATTCAGCCACTGCTTTGAACTCAGCACGTTTCCTACATTAAAATCCATCACAGTTGTTTGTTGTTTACCTGAAATGAAAGACACATTTATAGTTTATTCAGATATTGCATAAATGTATATTTGTTGAAAACATTTATATACTAATACATGTCACGCATTTTGCAATGTGGATCCTAAAAATACATCGACGTGAAGATGCGTTTTTCAATGCAACATATCCATTAACGGCGTAATGACGTCACGCTTGTTTCAATTCAATGGAAGCGGTAACACATGTGCTGAGCGTAAATATACATTAATCTTTTGAGTTTTGTTTCCTAATTTAATATTGCACGAAAACCTGTACATATATTATTAACAAGATACTCCAGTATTGCATGGCAATACATGATGTCCCCTACCGGTCAGATGTTTGACAGTAGATGTTTTTTGTTGGACCAGACCAAACAAAAGGCTATGATTTAGACAAATAACAAAGGCATGCAACATTTCGCAACCTTAACAAAACAAATTTGAATACATAATCTTCCTTACAAATCTGTAAAGGATATACCTCTTTTTTTTAAAATCCAGTAAGTTTACAAAAATATTACAAATATAATACAATACAACAAGTAATAAAAATACATACGCAAAGAAGTAACATCAATTTCAAGTCTTGGTTTTCTAAACCGCGCCTAATAAATTAGATAGTAAAAGCCACTGGCATAATATTCTCTAAATAATAACGCGTTATTTAAAACGTGCCGATTCGTAACATACCAAACTGCACGTATGGCACTATGAAAAAGCAACTTACACAAACTATAGCTTACCTAGCTATGCAACCTAAAGCCTAAAACCAATATAGTTCCCTGATGCCTTGGCTAGTATAGCCTAATCACAAATGAAGTATTTTTCAGATAGTTCAGTCTTTATATTAAGCGGTAAGTATCTTCTTGTAAAAAAGATATGCCTTTATTGACACGGAGTAATTAGGTTTTGTCATCAACGGTTATCAGCTCACGTAGATAGCATCTCCACTAATAGCAGAACATGTGTTTTGTTTTCTTCATGCGCCCACTGCCTGACGTTAACAGTTAGGTGCATTTACAACAGCCCTGACATTTAGCCGAGGCCAATCCCTTTAACATTGCGGTCCGGTGGCATACAATACCACACTCCAACCCAAAACCGCACCATTTTTTTTTTATTTCTACTTACAATTTCTTGCATTTTTATGCATGTCCAAGCAAAAGATTTCAGTTTTATTACTGTTTTCTAAGCAAGACATTTTTGTTAATGATTGATTATTTATCGATATTGAAGTACGTTTATATATACAGTATGTATCTTCCCTAATTTTACAGAGGCAACTGCCTCGGTGTGCCCCAGCGTTGCTACGGGCCTTCATTACCATATAGCAACACTTTGAGACGAGATTGCATAGCATACCGTAAAAGGGCAACATCTGTCGCTTTATAATAACCGTAAACACCATGGGAGCACTTCCGTCACTGGGATAGTAAACACGCTTCGTCTAAAACCGCCTCACCTCTCACTGCTGCGGGATCGAATCTCACTAGGAGCACAACTTATCAAGTGAGAAAGTATCGATTATTACGGATGGCGGGAGGTATAAAGTACTGGTTCTACCCAGGAAAATGAGGGTGGTCTGCCTTCACCATTTAAAAATCATATACGCCTAACATACGATAAAAATGACGAAAAACACTATTCAAACAAATAGTCTGGAACAAATCCATTTTATCACGGAAACAATTAGGAGCATTACCATATAGCATTATGCCGATTTCAGATTGCACATCAGACAACACAAGTAGCTTAATAATATCTATAAATGCATTGGAACAAATCAAAAAATGTATATAACTTATCTGTTTGGTGCTTTTTGCAATTTAAATTGTATTGATTTTTCTTTCGTAAGAATATTTTATTTTATTGATGTATTCACTCCTTTTTTATTATTTTATTAAAAACAAAACAAAAAAGCAACATCCGTTACAGTATTAAGCACGTATTTGTATTCTATGTAATATATAGAGTATGATTTCATTGGGTTGGTTAATTTAAACATCGAGGTTTTTAAATTAATCAACGAGATGAAACCATACTCTATTTGTTTTGTAGCATGTCCATTTCAGCTCCCTGCCATACTCTAACTTCCAATAACTGGTAGTTGTAGTGCACCATTTATTGTGACATGTTTTTTGCTTCATTTAAACGATTTACACCTGTGCTATTACAAAGAGAATTGTCATTGACCGTGCTACAAATAACCATATCGCACTTATAACTAATTGGATTCTCGCATATAGTAATACTGTAAAGTCTCTTTGTTAAGCAGTTTCATCAGCTGGACGAGTGGTTAGCAACGTTGCGTTGGAAACCTTCTCGCCTCTCACCGCTGCAAGCAAAACGTTCCATCAGCAATCCAATAATGCATTTCTACACATTTGTTTTTTTTAATTCTTAGTCAGTACGAACTTTAAGCATTTAAAATCACTGAGAAGTACTTCTTGTATATTATCGGTCGTTAATTAAGGGATCAGAAGGTAAATGCAGACTAGAAATCACGACATATTTATTAATTTATATATGCGAATTAAAACAACATCACCGCAGTCAGATGTAGACAAAACACACGCATTTGCAAACTATCACAAAAACACACACACTCATTTTGACCTGAGATACCTTGATATGGTATTTGCTATTCAGTAACAATAACTATTCATCTTTTTTGTCTTATAAAATATGAATAAAATGCTTATTTTTTTGTTAATTTATAAAATAGTCGCGTAAATACGAGCAAGAATCTTTCAATTTCATAATATTGCGATAAAAATAACACCTTCATTAATTATTAATTATTATACTCATTTTAGGTAAATCTGTACGGCAATAGAAACTTATAGGTTTAAAATTTAAAAAATGGAGAGAACTGTACCTAATGTTGTAATAACTTGTAGTTCAATCCATTTGCATATGTTTCTATGAATATTTAGATGTTGAATTGATGTATTGTAACATATCTTCAATAAAATATTATTAAACTAATTTAAAAAATCATAATTTTGCGTTGCAGAGATGTTGAGATTTTATTTTATTTTCAGTAGGTGATAAAAATTATGTTACTCGGTTTTTATGCTTAGGTTCTATAGTAAACATCTTTGGCAGAGTAAAAAGACGATAATTTTCAAGATTTTGATTTTAAATGATACATATATTGAATCAATTTGCATGAATGTGCATGAAATATGATAAATGACGTCGTACAGTGTTTTAAAAGAATCACACTGTAGATACCTTAATTTTAACAGTAAACTTGGTTGAACTTCAAGGATAAAGACCGAGTTTATTACCTACCAGAAAGTATTTGATTTGTCTTATTTCTGGTCACTGATTGGTCAGTGTTTTGGATGATGCTCTATCAAAATTATGATATTCATGCATGCAACTAATTAAAATGTTATTTAAAGCGAACCACGTGGAATCGGAAATTATTTTTAAATGCATCAGGTCTAAAAGACAGTTTCACATATTTAATTAAATCACGTATTTTTAATGACAGTCACTTCAGTTGAAGAAAGAAATCTTAAACAAAAGTGTTATGTTATAAGTTGAACACCTCTTGCATGTTATACAATGATGTTATGCAACTCCTCTCCCCGATTTTTGCCATTCAAATAGCACTTTTCCTTATTATCGTTTTAATTGGTATTAACACAGACATATTAGGGCTGTGGTATTAACAAACTCGTTTTTGCATATTTTCTTTCCAGTGATCTGACTGATATAAATCATTCGAACGCTTGACCTGAGGTCAATAATCTCGACAGTTGACTCTTAACTCGCGATTGTTAAATGCGTATTAGGTGTCTGGTCGTAAACTCGACTTACTTTAAATCGCTAACATATTTTTAAAGTATAAATTCTATTTCTTTTCTTGTGATTTGACATGATTCCATTCATATCAATTTCAGTACTCGACCTAGTTTCAGTTCAAGGTGAAAAATAAGATAAGATTAACATAAATAGTTATACTTAAGAGGTCAGAATGACGTTCACTTTATCTTTGTCATTGTAATAAAGCGAGTGACATTTATAAATAAATACAATTATCTTGTGTATACTAAAGTGAAATGTCATAGTCACAACCATTGGCTTAGTTTAAAGACGTGGGACATGGTCCGGAAAATAAACGGTAAAGGTAATTCTAGTTGTGTAAATCATCTTAAAACTGATAATGAGGATATTACATATGTCAAAGATATTACGAACACTTTGGCAGAAACTTTTTCTAAAAACTCTTCTTCTGAAAATTGTCAACCGAATTTTCCAAAAAATAAGAAACTAAAAGAACAGAAGAAGCTGAATTTCAAGTCGAACAATTTGGAGAAATACAATAAACTGTTCACTCTCAAAGAACTTCGAGAATCCCTTAAAGAGGCTCTACCTATATTTTTTTGTCCACCAATTGATATAAACTTTACTTAATTATAAAGAGGACTATGAAAAAGGTAAATGGCAATACTTTCACACAATGTAATATGCGTTTTGCTGGGGAAAAACAGGATTGAAAAGATCGGATTTTTGAAATTGTATTCGTAATTGTTTTAGACAAGCCGCTTGCGGAATTTTCCGATCGTATTCGTTTACAATCGGAACTACCTCGTCTGATTAGCGAAGAGTTCCGATCGATTCGTTTGCTATCGGAACAGCGCCGAATAGTTTGTAATCGCATTGCGCATGTCCGAGAAAATCGTAAAAACTCGTAGTTCTCCGGCAGGAATAAACGGCTGGGCAGCATTTTATTCAAGATATCGTTTTGATCATAATTAATAATTTACAGAACTGGAATACGAACCATGTTTCTTCTTAGAATACTCATAAAATAGCTTTGTATACATATAAATGCAGAAATATTGAGTATTTAATATTTTACATTAAAAATCGCGTAGATATAGGTAAAAAAAGGCTCATGATACATCAGCTGGTCCTGATGTATCCATTATCAATTATTAAAACATTTACCTGAAACCTGTCTGTCTACACTTCTTGATATATTTAATAAGGTTTGGGTGACAGGAAACTACCTACCCCGATTCTTGGCGGGAAGCAATCGTTACTCCAGTCCCCAAACCTGTATCATGAATGATCTTTATGACATTGGTCTTAGAGGCCGATTACCAATTTTTACAGAGAATTTCTTAGATGATAGACAGTTTCGTGTCCGAATGGGTTCAACCCTCTCTGACATTCATGAACAGGAGATGGGTGTGCCACAGGGCAGCATACTCTCTGTCACTCTTTTTAATATAAAAATTAACATTATAGTTAAATGCATCAATCCTGGTGTGGATTGTTCTCTATATGTTGACGACTTTGTTCTATGTTATCGTGCAAAAAACATGAACACTATTGAGAGACTATTCAACAATGTCTGAATAAACTTCAGACCTGGTCGGATGAAAATGGTTTTAAATTTTCTAAATCTAAAACTAATTGTATGCATTTTTGTCAACTACGTAAACATCATGAAGACCCTCATCTAACACTGGATGGGTCACCAATACCAGTAGTGGATGACTTTGAAATTGTCTAATTCAGAAAAATGAATGGTCACAAGTGGTTATTTTATCCACGGATTGAGTTTATTATAAAGTTGTTAAACTAACTTTATGGTCCGTCTATTATGCCTTTTTATTTCTTTAATTTACTTTTATCTATCTATCTATCTATCTATCTATCTATCTATCTATCTATCTATCTATCTATCTATCTATCTATCTATCTATCTATCTATCTATCTATCTATCTATCTATCTATCTATCTATCTATCTATCTATCTATCTATCTATCTATCTATCTATCTATCTATCTATCTATCTATCTATCTATCTATCTATCTATCTATTATCTATCTATCTATCTATCTATCTATCTATCTATCTATCCATCTATCTATCTATCATCTATTTTATTTATTTCATCTTCTTTGCATTACTAGTCAAGTCATTTCCTTAGGGTTATGGTCAAAGATGACAGTTCAACGTACACATGTAGATGTATCGCCAATAATCTAGCGCGAAAACAGGATGACAAACAGACTACAAACGCACGATACGAGTGACACATCGTATACAATCGTAACTAATCGGTAATTTCCGTATCACTCCGCTGAAAGAATCATAAAGTTCCGCGATATGACATTTTTTAACCCTTTATTTGACGCGTGTGATAAAGCTTTATTACCCGGGAACTACATCCTGATTGTTATGACTATCTAGGTCTAGATATGTCGTATTGTATATTCAAAAATAAAGTATTTATGGAGAAGTATGAGATAAATTTATGTAAGAATCACGTGGTATAGAAACGGGAGATTGAAACACCAGGGTCGGTAATGCGGGCAAAAAGGACTATATCCTGTGTGATCGATTCGTTGATTTAATTGACAGCGATATGTAAAGTTCAGACGTTCCAGTTGTGACCGAATATATCTGGACTCGGTACACAATAACCACGGGAATAAACTCCTAGATCTATGTAAGTCCAATTGCCTACTGCTTGCAAACGGACGGCTCGGTAATGACTTTAACTCAGGCTGCTATACTTATGCATGTGATAACGGTCCAAGCCTTATTGATTATCTGTTACTGCGGGAGCATGATTTTAATATAATACACATTTTTAAAGTCGAACCATTTAATGAATGGTCGGACCACGCTCCTATTTCATTTGATATTCTAAGTAATGCGATGATGGTTTCTATGAACGAATACAATGGGAGAATGACCTGCGTGATGACTTCAGGCGTGGTCTTATTGCGCAACTGCCTGTGCTTAACACTATTATAAACTATACCAATTTTAATAGCAAAAATGAAGTCTATTTGTGTATTGAACATTTTACAAATCTTATTAAAAACGTTGCTGAGCCATTATTTTGCAAACATGAGATCGTATATAATAAAACACGTGTTAAAGGTGCTTTATGTAATGAAGCCGAATGGTTTGATACTGAATGTATTAACGCCAAACGTACAGATGTAAAAGCTATGAATACATATAATATGCATAAAAGCGATGTTAATAGGGTAGAAAATGTGTAGTAAAAAGTTATTTATAAAAATATTGTTTAAAAAAAAGAAACGTCGTTATGAACGTATAAAAATGAACAATATTGAACGCCTGCGTCATTGCAAACCTAGAGATTTCTGGAAGCATTTTTCATGGAAGGTATTTTAGTCCCGCGATTTAAGAAAAATGACCCAAGTAACCCTTGTTAGCTGTTTCTCAAAAATATTTACTGGTATTTTAAATAAAAGGGTGTCAGACTGGGCCGAAGGAAATAATGTTACTAGCGATGCTCAGTTTGGTTTTAGAAAACATCGTTCTACTACTGATGCAATATTTGAACTTAATGCCATTGTTAGTAAAATCCTTAAGAAAATGGTCGCCTAGCGTTTGCCTTCATCATTTTTAAAAAGGCATTTGATAGTATTCATCGCAACGGGCTCTGGTATAAGCTGTATAACTTAGGTTTTAAGTGGTAAAACTCTACGAGTAATTCGTGATATGTATTCTAATGTTAAATCCCGCGTGAGGGGTTGTACAAACATATTCAGACTATTTTAAGTGCTCTGTTGGCTTAAAACAAGAGGAGGTAATGTCTCCGATATTATCTTCACTATTTCTAGAAGATATAGAACATATTTTAATGAATAATGTCAATTCTGGTATAAGTCTTGATGATATTTCTTTTATTCTTATGTTATTGCCGATGACATGGTGATAGTTGGTAAATCACCCAAAAATGCTTAGATCTTCTACAATCGTATTGTAGTAATTGGGGACTACAAGTAAATCCCGATAAAAGTAAATTGTTGTTTTTAGAAAACAAGGTCCAATCAAAAATGACGAAAAATTGACATATGATAATACACCCGAAACTGAATGGAAACTGTAGACAATACCAAATTCTTGGTACCGTCTTTAATTATACAGGTAATTTAATTTAAACCAGGAAACATTAGTTGGCAAAGGTTTACTTTACTTGTTAATATACGTAACTATTCACTGAAACCTATTACAATATGTCAGCTAGTTGAGGCCTTCGTTAGCTCTATACTTAGGTATGCTTGTGAAATATGGGGATTTAGTAAAAGTAAAGAAATTGAAAGAATTCACCTGAAGTCCTTAAATCTATGTTGCATGTAAAACAACCTACTTGTAATGCTGCTAACACTACTCAACTTTTATAATCGGTCACTCAGGTTTTTTGAATAAAACACGAGTACTTAAAACTGGAAATCACCGAACACACATGCCAATATTGTATTAAGTTTATCAACAAGGTTTTTATCCAATCAAGGCAGATTAAGTTTTATAAATCGCTAGCGATATTTGTTAAACAACGCCAGTTGAAATTTCAAATGAAAATATGAATTATTAAAAAATATATAATTCTTTGAAAAGTGACCGACCATACAAGTTGAGTAGTGTATACGGTGAGTTACGTCGATACACTATGTATGTTAATAGGTATGTCCGTATTGTTACGTCGATACACTATGTATGTTAATAGGTATGTCCGTATTGTTAAGTATTGGTGCAAAATTATTAGAGCTGACAATATCATTTTACAACATTTGTACAAGTCATTAACATTCGAATGCCATAGATACCGGTTTTGGAACATCCCAGATGGGGTTAATTTACGTACTTTTCACATTTTGTTCAAAGAGTAATCGATCAATTTGTTCAATCATGGTATACTACTGTAAATAACAGTCGATCTTTGTGTACATACAGACTATTTAAGACCACATTTAATTAAGGGTATTATCTAGATGAAATACCTCAACCATTTCGTATTGCACTTACTAAGCTTAGACTCTCATCGCATCAACTGCGGATTGAAACAGGTCGTTATCGAAACGACCATGATCAACGCTACTGTTTAATTTGTATTTCTGGTGATCTAGAAGACGAATACCACCTTATTTGTATATGTCAAGCATACACTGACATTCGGAAACAATATATTAAATAACGTTACTTTGTTATACCAAGCGTTTTTAAGTTTATTGAGTTAATTCTGTCTGTTAGTTAAAAAAAACTATCGGGTTGAAACTTGGCCTGCTGGATTCTTTTGAAGGTCAGCGACAAAGACAATCACGGTCAACTCTTAGAATTGACATTCAGTGACCTTTTTATTTAAAAACTTTAGGTCAGTGAAATCAAACGTAGGCATTACTCAGTAGGTAGATATGCAACTCATAAAGTAATCCATGTCACCTAGATTAAATTAATATAATTATTAATACTGGCGTCCGATTTAATATGTTGACTCGCAACATCTCTAGAATAACTCGAATACATGCTCCCAGCATGTGATAAAAAGAATCTTACATAGTTACATTCGTGTTCGTCGTAATATATAAAAAAAATATACTGAACATAAAACTCCTTGAATAATCTTAATAGTTTACTCATCAACGCTCATATATATATATATACGTAGTATATGTATACTACTGAAAGTTTGCTAAGCACCAAACCTGTTTTGCCTTTCATCCCAAATACCCCGCGAAATTGTATTTCGAAGGGCGACATGCAAAAATACACAATACAATTGTTTTCTAATCAATTTTTGACAACAACAAAATGAATTTCACATACATTAATCGTAAATGCTACTGGTTTCATATGCTGATATCCCTTATACATTATAAGTAGTACCCATTTGAGTCATATTTTAATTTATGCGTTAATTACCTTCTAGTTGATGATCGTATTACGACAGAATGCTCACGTCATAATCCAAAATCAACACGTCACTCGATTGCCTATGTTACCTCTACGATAGCAAACTGCAAACTGAGTGTTAACGTTGAATAAATCGGCCAATGTCCCACTTTTGTACCGCAAAAGCTAAAAATACACACATGTTCTATATTTATGTTTTAAATTATTTAAAGTGCGGTTTAATCTTAAAGTCAACACCCCATGTGTAATCATTAAATAACCTCGTGACCCAGTAATGTTTATAATATAGTGTTGCCAGCTGCATCGGAAAACATTTGCCTCTGTGTTACTGTGCTTTTGCTTCATTATTTTGCCATTTTGCTTAAATATACATTTTGATATTTAATTTATTGGTTTTATCGTAGTTTAACGAACGATCTTTTCGAACAAACCTAATCTAAATCAAATGTTTGCCCAGGACCTGTAACGCGAGTAAGACAGTACTTTAGATTTCCTAATGTCCACTTAATGTATCGCTTAACTTAAATTTTATCCTGAGACGTTCTGTTCATGCTACAAAGCTTGTATGGCGAATATTCTTTACATTTAATTAAGCAGTGTTCTAAGTAATAGATAGAGTCTGGCTTATTTAAACACCGAGATGGGCGTAGCCAATAGAGGTGTTTAAATAACCAACGAGCTGAGACAGACTCTATCTTTTTTGTAGCATGGTGTACTTTATAGTAACACTGTGACGTCAGCGAGACGTACTCTACATTCCTCTATCTGGTAGTTGTAGCATGGTCGGTGACATTTCCTTTGATGAATGCAAAGCATTAAATCGTTTAATTTAGGTTAACTAAAGGAGCGTGGCTATACCGTACTGCAACTATCAGATAGAGGATTTTAGTGTACGGACATGTCACTCTGACTTTACAGTGTTACGAAGTACACCATGCTACAAACAAGAGAGTCTGTCTCAGCTCGTTGGTTATTTAACACCTCGATGGGCTACGCCGATCTCGGTGTTTTAAATAAGCTAACTCGCTCAGACCAGACTCTATCTATTACTTACTTCTGTAAATAATCTTCTTGGGAAAGCGCAAATGTATTGCAATGAACTCCGTAAATGCAAGTTCCCGGATAATTTATGTCAACAACAATTCATTTAGTATTTCTGTTGAGGTAGAAAAAAGTAGCATCAGCATCATCAACAACTGTTAAATTTTCTGTTGAAGTATGTATATGGTTTAACGTCATTTTAAACTATCGTTCGTTCGTGCGTGTGTGTGTGTGTGTTGTCCTACACATGCTGAAGCAGCCGACTCTATATTTGAATTGAATCACAATATTATTTCACAAATGAACCTATGCAGTTATAACCACACACAATCAAGATATGGTGCCTTGACAACCCGCTTTAAATTGTGATGCTTTACATTGTCTGGTTTTGATGATAGAGTAGAAGTCCGCTTGTTGATAAACACAGCCACGTGGGAAAATTAGCAAGGGTCATAACCTCATAGGCTCCTCCCGGCAAATTAAAATTATGCCAGCTGGTTTTTTAATTGTTTTTTAAACTATACTTTGCAAATGATTGTTTAAAAAAATAATTACACCAATTGATTTAACACGTTTAAATATGTATTTGTGCAACTTTTCATAATTTATTTTAAAGTAGTTTATTAACTAGTTTATTCAAAATTTTGAAAAAGCGACCTGTGATGTGAAACATGCATAATTTGTATAAAAACCTGCCCCAGCGCCATCTTCTGGCTTTTATATGACAGTTGGGGCTTTAAGCCACCAGAGAATCCCGGTACATTAGGGTGTGGACTTGTCTAGATGTTATGTGTAGAGATGTCTGTACTTTCGAATCTGCGTATTTTCTCTTGTAGATATGCTGTGTTGTGTCGTATTCGTTTTGTGTAGTTGTCGCTGGGGCAATGAGTGTTGCCGGCTGGTGGTGTGGAGCCTACATCCGCCCTGGTGTGTCCTATCCATCTGGGCCGAGAGTCCTGTTGTTGGGGACCACGCCCCCTCTTCAACCTGCGTCCCGGCGAGCCTTAAGTTTAAAGTTTTGGGTAGGCGTAGACTCCCTTGATCCGTATGCAGCGCCACTCTTCCCCACTTCCGTTCAGTTGATGAATCGCCGACCACAAATTTTCCCGTGTCACCCATGCAGACTGTCGACGCTTATCTTACTGCATCCCGTCAATGGCTGTTCCAGGCGCTGTTCCACGGCAAACGAAACAAGAGAGACGGTAGTAGAGAGTGTGTGCGGCAGTAGCGAGTGTATGCGTGTACGGCAGTATAGAGTTTATGCGTGTACGGCAGTAGCGACTGTATGCATGTACGACAGTAGAGCGTGTATGCGTGTACGGAAGTAGAGAGTGTATGCGTGTACGGCAGTAGAGAGTGTATGCGTGTACGGTAGTAGAGAGTGTATGCGTGTACGGCAGCAGCGAGTGTATGCGTGTACGGCAGTAGAGAGTATATGTGTGTAAGGCAGTAGCGAGTGTGTACGGCAGTAGCGAGTGCATGCGTGCAAGGCAGTAGCGCGTGTATGTGTGCAATGCAGTAGCGGTGTATACGGCAGTAGCGAGTGTATGCGTGAGAAGCGAGTGAATGAGTGTACGGCAGTAGCGAGTGTATGCGTGTACAGCAGTAGCGCGTGTATGTGTGAGAAGCGAGTGAATGAGTGTACGGCACTAGCGAGTTATTTGCGTGTACGGCAGTAACGAGTGTATGAGTGTACGACAGTAGCGAGTGCATTAGCGAGGAGATGCGTGTAAGGCAGTAGCGAGTGCATGCGTGTACGACAGTAGCGAGTGTATGTATATACGACAGTAGAGTGTGTATGCGTGTACGGCAGAAGCGAGTGTATTCTTGCGTGTACGGCGGTAGCGAGTGTATGTGTGTACGGCAGTAGAGAATGTATGCGTGTACGGCAGTAGCGAGTGTATGTATGAGTACCGAGTGTATATGTGTACGGCAGTAGCGTGTGTATGCGTGTAAGGCAGTGGCGAGTGTAAGCGTGAACGGCAGTAGCGAGTGTATGTGTGAGTAGCGAGTGTATGCGTTTACGACAGTATCGAGTGTGTATGTGTGAGTAGCGAGTGTATGTGTGAGTAGAAAGTGTATGTGTGAGTAGCAAGTGAACGCGTGTACGACAGTAGCGAATGTATGCGTGTAAGGCAGTAGCGAGTGTATGCGTGTACGGCAGTAGCGAATGTGTGAGTGTACGGCAGATAGAACAAGAGAAACGGTAGTAAAGAGTGTGTACGGCAGTAGCGAGTGTATGCGTGTACGGCAGTAGCGAGGGCAGTAGCGAGTGTATGCGTGTACGGCAGTATACAGTGCATATGTGTACGGCAGTAGCGAGTGTGTGAGTGTTCGTCATGTGGGACAAGAGAAACGGTAGTAGAGAGTGTGTACGGCAGTAGCGAGTGTATGCGTATACGGCTGAAGCGAGTGTTTGTGTGTACGGCAGTAGCGAATGTGTGAGTGTAAGGCAGAAGGTACAAGAGAGACGGTAGTATAGAGTGTGTACAGCAGTAGCGAGTGTATGCGTGTGCGGCAGTAGACAGTGTATATGTGTACGGCAGTAGCGAGTGTGTGAGTGTTCGGCCGGTGGGACAAGAGAGACGGTAGTAGAGAGTGTGTACGGCAGTAGAGAGTGTATGCGTGTACGGCAGTAGAGAGTGTATGCGTGTACGGCAGTAGTGTGTGTATGTTTGTACGGCAGTAGCGAGTGTATGCGTGTACGGCAGTAGCGAGTGCATGCCTACGTGTACGGCAGTAGCGAGTGTCTGTATGTACGGCAGTATCGAGTGTGTGTACGGTATTAGCGAACATATGTGTCTACGGTAGTAGCGAGTGTATGAGTGTACGGCAGTTGCGAGTCTATGTGTGTACGGCAGTAGCGATTGTATGTGTTCACGGCAGTAGTGAGTGTGTACGGCAGTAGCGAGTGTAAGTGTGTACGGCAGTGGTGAGTGGGTACGGCTGTAGCGAGTGTATATGTGTGTACGGTAGTAGCTAGTGGGTACGGCAGTAGGGAGTGTATGTGTGCGCGGCAGTAGCGAGTGTGTAGGGCAGTAGTGAGTGTATGTGTGTACGGCAGTAGCGAGTGTGTAGGGCAGTAGTGAGTGTGTACGGCAGTAGCGAGTGTATGTGTGTACGGTAGTAGCTAGTGGGTACGGCAGTAGGGAGTGTAAGTGTGTACGGCAGTGGTGTGTGGGTACGGCAGTAGCGAGTGTATATGTGTGTACGGTAGTAGCTAGTGCGTACGGCAGTAGCGAGTGTATGTGTGTACGGTAGTAGCTAGTGGGTATGGCAGTAGCGAGTGTAAGTGTGTAAGGCAGTAGTGAGTGGGTTCGGCAGTAGCGAGTGTATGTGTGACGGTAGTAGCTAGTGGGTACGGCAGTAGGGAGTGTATGTGTGCACGGCAGTAGCGAGTGGGATTATGGCAGTAACGAGTATGTACGGCAGTAGGGAGTGTATGCGTGTCCGGCAGTAGCGAGTGTGTAGGGCAGTAGTGAGTGTATACGGCAGAAGCGAGTGTAAGTGTGTAAGGTGGCAGACCAGTCAGGAAATACTTCCTGGTCGCAGGTTGCTGAAATAGTTCCTTGAAAGAATCCAAAGTTTCTAGTTTGCATGTGTTTTTCCCAAGGTTAGTTTCTATTTCATTGTTAAATCTAACCTGAGGTTAAAGTAGTATGTCTGTTGTCATGAATAGTAAGTATTTTACTGTGTTTGTCAGGATTAATTCGTTGGAGAGTATGAGCTCAGCGGTTAGGTACAGATGTGGTTTTGACAGTTGTTTATTTCAAAATACGCATAGTGTGAATGAATGACGCGAAATGTTGAAAAACTGAATCGGTGTTTTATTCCAGATATGGGACCGTTTGCTTGCCAAATGTGTTTAATACACAAAATAAAAGTGTATTTAAGCGAACGAATGTTGTGGAACTTGTGACTGATCTCCAAATATAGCCTATAAATGGGCTGGTTTTCACCGGTCTGACACCGTAAGGCAGTAGTGAGTGGGTACGGCAGTAGCGATTGTATGCGTGTACGGTAGTAGCTAGTGGGTACGGCAGTAGGGAGTGTATGTGTGTACGGCAGTAGCGAGTGGGATTATGGCAGTATCGAGTGTGTACGGCAGTATGGAGTGTATGTGTGTCCGTCAGTAGCGAGTGTGTCGACAGTAGGGAGTATATGTATATATGGCAGTAGTCAGTGTATATTTGTACGGCAGTAGCGAGTGGGTACGGCAGTAGCTGGTGTATTTGTGTACGGCAGTAGCTAGTGGGTGCGGCAGTAGCGAGTGTACACTTCTCAAAACTGCTAACTACACCGCTCACGTTTTGGGTATATATATCGATGGGTTGAATGTTTTTCAATAAAATAAAAAGGAAATACCAATTCAATCATTTTTACATCATTTCATTTTATTTTTTCATGGGCAATGCTAGAACTAAACCACAATAAGCAATTACAAACGACCCATGTAAACACTAAAGTCACACTTTTCCCATATCTACATGTAGATATGGGAAAAGTGTGTAGATATGGGAAAAGTGTGACTTTAGTGTTTACATGGGTCGTTTGTAATTGCTCATTGTGGTTTAGTTCTAGCATTGCCCATGAAAAAAATAAAATGAAATGATGTAAAAATGATTGAATTGGTATTTCCTTTTTATTTTATTGAAAAACATTCAACCCATCGATATATATAACCCAAAACGTGAGCGGTGTAGTTAGCAGTTTTGAGAAGTGTATGTGTGTACGACAGTAGCGAGTATATGTGTGTACGGCAGTAGCGAGTAGGTATGTCAGTAGTGAGTTTATGTGTGTACGGCTGCAGCGAGTGTGTACGGCAGTAACGAGTGTATGTATGTACGCAGTAGCAAGTGTATGGGTGTACTGTAATAGTGAGTGTGTACGGCAGTAGCGAGTATATATTTGTACGGCAGTAGCAAGTGTATGTGTGTACGGCAGTAGCGAGAGTATTTGTTTACGACAGTAGCGAGTGTGTACGACAGTAGCCAGTATATGCGTGTGCGGCAGTAGTGAGTATATGTGTGTCCGGCAGTAGCGAGTGGGTATGGCAGTAGCTATTGTATTTGGTTACGGCAGCAGCGAGTGTATATGAGTACGGTAGAAGCGAGTGTATTTGTGTACGGCAGTAGCGAGTGTGTACGGCAGTAGCCAGTATATGCGTGTACGGCAGTAGTGAGTATATGTGTGTACGGCAGTAGCGAGTGAGTACTGCAGTAGCTGGTATATTTGTGTACGGCAGCATCGAGTGTATATGTGTACGGCAGTAGCGAGTGTATGTGTGTACGGCAGTAGCGAGTATAAATGTGTACGGCAGTAGCGAGTAGGTTCGGTAGTAGAGAGTGTATGTGTGTACGGAAGTAGCGAGTGTATGTGTGTAGGGCAGTAGCGAGTGTATGATAATACGGCAGTAGCGAGAGTATTTGTGTACGACAGTAGCGAGTGTGTACGGCAGTAGCGAGTATATGTGTATACGGCAGTAGTGAGTATATGTGTGTACGGCAGTAGTGAGTGGGTACGGCAGTAGCTAATGTATTTGTGTACAGTAGCAGCGTGTGTATATGCGTACGACTGGATCGTGTGTATGTGTATACGGCAGTAGCGAGTGCATATGTGTACGCCAGTAGCGAGTGTATTAGTGTACGGCAGTAGCGAGTAGCGCGTTTATATGTGTACGGCAGTAGCGAGTGAGTGCGGCAGTAGAGATTGTATGTGTGTACGGCAGTAGCTAGTGGATACGGCAGTAGCGAGTTTATGTTTGTACGGCAGTTGCGAGAGGTACGGCAGTAGCGAGTGTATGCGTGTACGGCAGTAGCGAGGGCAGTAGCGAGTGTATGCGTGTACGGCAGTATACAGTGCATATGTGTACGGCAGTAGCGAGTGTGTGAGTGTTCGTCATGTGGGACAAGAGAAACGGTAGTAGAGAGTGTGTACGGCAGTAGCGAGTGTATGCGTATACGGCTGAAGCGAGTGTATGTGTGTACGGCAGTAGCGAATGTGTGAGTGTAAGGCAGAAGGTACAAGAGAGACGGTAGTATAGAGTGTGTACAGCAGTAGCGAGTGTATGCGTGTGCGGCAGTAGACAGTGTATATGTGTACGGCAGTAGCGAGTGTGTGAGTGTTCGGCCGGTGGGACAAGAGAGACGGTAGTAGAGAGTGTGTACGGCAGTAGCGAGTGTATGCGTGTACGGCAGTAGAGAGTGTATGCGTGTACGGCAGTAGTGTGTGTATGTTTGTACGGCAGTAGCGAGTGTATGCGTGTACGGCAGTAGCGAGTGCATGCCTACGTGTACGGCAGTAGCGAGTGTCTGTATGTACGGCAGTATCGAGTGTGTGTACGGTATTAGCGAACATATGTGTCTACGGTAGTAGCGAGTGTATGAGTGTACGGCAGTTGCGAGTCTATGTGTGTACGGCAGTAGCGATTGTATGTGTTCACGGCAGTAGTGAGTGTGTACGGCAGTAGCGAGTGTAAGTGTGTACGGCAGTGGTGAGTGGGTACGGCAGTAGCGAGTGTATATGTGTGTACGGTAGTAGCTAGTGGGTACGGCAGTAGGGAGTGTATGTGTGCGCGGCAGTAGCGAGTGTGTAGGGCAGTAGTGAGTGTATGTGTGTACGGCAGTAGCGAGTGTGTAGGGCAGTAGTGAGTGTGTACGGCAGTAGCGAGTGTATGTGTGTACGGTAGTAGCTAGTGGGTACGGCAGTAGGGAGTGTAAGTGTGTACGGCAGTGGTGTGTGGGTACGGCAGTAGCGAGTGTATATGTGTGTACGGTAGTAGCTAGTGTGTACGGCAGTAGCGAGTGTATGTGTGTACGGTAGTAGCTAGTGGGTATGGCAGTAGCGAGTGTAAGTGTGTAAGGCAGTAGTGAGTGGGTTCGGCAGTAGCGAGTGTATGTGTGACGGTAGTAGCTAGTGGGTACGGCAGTAGGGAGTGTATGTGTGCACGGCAGTAGCGAGTGGGATTATGGCAGTATCGAGTATGTACGGCAGTAGGGAGTGTATGCGTGTCCGGCAGTAGCGAGTGTGTAGGGCAGTAGTGAGTGTATACGGCAGAAGCGAGTGTAAGTGTGTAAGGTGGCAGACCAGTCAGGAAATACTTCCTGGTCGCAGGGTGCTGAAATAGTTCCTTGAAAGAATCCAAAGTTTCTAGTTTGCATGTGTTTATCCCAAGGTTAGTTTCTATTTCATTGTTAAATCTAACCTGAGGTTAAAGTAGTATGTCTGTTGTCATGAATAGTAAGTATTTTACTGTGTTTGTCAGGATTAATTCGTTGGAGAGTATGAGCTCAGCGGTTAGGTACAGATGTGGTTTTGACAGTTGTTTATTTCAAAATACGCATAGTGTGAATGAATGACGCGAAATGTTGAAAAACTGAATCGGTGTTTTATTCCAGATATGGGACCGTTTGCTTGCCAAATGTGTTTAATACACAAAATAAAAGTGTATTTAAGCGAACGAATGTTGTGGAACTTGTGACTGATCTCCAAATATAGCCTATACATGGGCTGGTTTTCACCGGTCTGACACCGTAAGGCAGTAGTGAGTGGGTACGGCAGTAGCGATTGTATGCGTGTACGGTAGTAGCTAGTGGGTACGGCAGTAGGGAGTGTATGTGTGTACGGCAGTAGCGAGTGGGATTATGGCAGTATCGAGTGTGTACGGCAGTATGGAGTGTATGTGTGTCCGTCAGTAGCGAGTGTGTCGACAGTAGGGAGTATATGTATATATGGCAGTAGTCAGTGTATATTTGTACGGCAGTAGCGAGTGGGTACGGCAGTAGCTGGTGTATTTGTGTACGGCAGTAGCTAGTGGGTGCGGCAGTAGCGAGTGTATGTGTGTACGACAGTAGCGAGTATATGTGTGTACGGCAGTAGCGAGTAGGTATGTCAGTAGTGAGTTTATGTGTGTACGGCTGCAGCGAGTGTGTACGGCAGTAACGAGTGTATGTATGTACGCAGTAGCAAGTGTATGGGTGTACTGTAATAGTGAGTGTGTACGGCAGTAGCGAGTATATATTTGTACGGCAGTAGCAAGTGTATGTGTGTACGGCAGTAGCGAGAGTATTTGTTTACGACAGTAGCGAGTGTGTACGACAGTAGCCAGTATATGCGTGTGCGGCAGTAGTGAGTATATGTGTGTCCGGCAGTAGCGAGTGGGTATGGCAGTAGCTATTGTATTTGGTTACGGCAGCAGCGAGTGTATATGAGTACGGTAGAAGCGAGTGTATTTGTGTACGGCAGTAGCGAGTGTGTACGGCAGTAGCCAGTATATGCGTGTACGGCAGTAGTGAGTATATGTGTGTACGGCAGTAGCGAGTGAGTACTGCAGTAGCTGGTATATTTGTGTACGGCAGCATCGAGTGTATATGTGTACGGCAGTAGCGAGTGTATGTGTGTACGGCAGTAGCGAGTATAAATGTGTACGGCAGTAGCGAGTAGGTTCGGTAGTAGAGAGTGTATGTGTGTACGGAAGAAGCGAGTGTATGTGTGTAGGGCAGTAGCGAGTGTATGATAATACGGCAGTAGCGAGAGTATTTGTGTACGACAGTAGCGAGTGTGTACGGCAGTAGCGAGTATATGTGTATACGGCAGTAGTGAGTATATGTGTGTACGGCAGTAGTGAGTGGGTACGGCAGTAGCTAATGTATTTGTGTACAGCAGCAGCGTGTGTATATGCGTACGACTGGATCGTGTGTATGTGTATACGGCAGTAGCGAGTGCATATGTGTACGCCAGTAGCGAGTGTATTAGTGTACGGCAGTAGCGAGTAGCGCGTTTATATGTGTACGGCAGTAGCGAGTGAGTACGGCAGTAGAGATTGTATGTGTGTACGGCAGTAGCTAGTGGATACGGCAGTAGCGAGTTTATGTTTGTACGGCAGTTGCGAGAGGTACGGCAGTAGCGAGTGTATGTGAGTACGTTATAAGCGAGTGGGTATGGCAGTAGCGAATGTGGACGGCAGTATTGAGTGTGCGTGTGTACGGCAGTAGGGAGTGTATGTGGGTACGGCAGTAGCCCGTGTATGTGTGTAAGGCATTAGCTAGTTTATGTGCGTACGTCAGTAGCGAATATATGTGCGTACGGCAGTAGCGAGTATATGTGTGTACGGCAGTAGCGAGTGGTATAGCAGTAACTAGACTCATATTTAGCAATAACGAGGCTTCACTGCGGCAGTACATCACATTACTACGTCTAACTTTCATCCAACATGGTTGAAAAAAATGATTACATAAATTATTTTGATGATACGGGAATATTTCATGATCAAAATACAGCTTTAGTTTAATACGACGTCATCGACTAGAACTTGAACTTAAAGTAAACTCCACTGGAGCGAAATAACGTTAAGTTATAACGTATTTATATAAGTTTAATCCAAACTGTTGCATTGTACTTGCCCAATCTGTAAAGCAGATTTACGGAATTATACACAGCATCTAGATGTTTGATAAGGCCTTTCAAAGGGTGTTTGTTTTGGAAGGCATCCTTACCTTACAAAATTGTCCCGACCCTAAACAAAAAAAAAAATATAGAGTAAAACCTGCTTAATGGATCACCTCTATCATTAGACCACTGCTGTAAGCGACCACTTTTTCACTATTCATTATATTGTTTTACGTTAAAATATACGTGTATAAATAGACAACCTGTATCAAGTAATAGATAGAGTATGATCTCGTCGAGATGGTTAAATCAAACATCGAGATGGGCGTTATTTTCAATTTAACGATTTACACCTGTGAAAATACAAAACAAATTTTAGTGACCATGCTACAAGAAAAGTTAAAAAAACTAATTATGTACCGTTGAATTTAAAGGGATTTAAAGGGATTTAAAGGGACACAGTGCAATCTTATAAAGATGTATTCTTTATGTTTAAAACTTAGGACTGTTATTGCACAGTGTCCATTTAAAAGGACAGAATGCAATCTTAAATATTTGTCCAAGCATTAAAATTAACCTCTCCTTCATAAATCCAGTATCATTTTGGCGTTACACATTCTCCATATATTTAATACAATTTGAGTTTTCAACTTTTCTTCTTATACTTCCATAGGTTTGAATATATTCATTGGTGCAATATAATCAACGGTTAGTAAACTGCAAAACAATTAGCGTTATACTGTTCTTATAATTAATATTAATGATTGAAAGAATGTTATTTATTTAGAAAAACTTACTGTCCACACGAGTTTATACAAAAATCAAGATTTCAGTGTGTCCCTTTACTTTAAGCTGTTAAAACGAATCCATTAGTTTATCTTTTCTGACTCTATTTCTATGGAAAGTGACACCAGCAGGCATAAATCTTTTTGTGTAACAAGTAAAAAAGTAATAGATGGGGATGGTTGGATTTTAAAACTATTTTATTTGTTGTATTGTGAACCTTGAATTATTTATACCTTGCAATTTTGACTTTAAATGGACACACGATACATCGAATTTTTATCTTGCGTTAAAACTCATATTTACATTAAAGGGACACGTCTATTTATTGTTTTGACTATTTGCGACAGTTATGAATTACAACAGACTATTCAACGTTATGCACTGTAAAAAAATAACAAGCGTTACACCACCAGTTATTAAGAAACACGATTTCACCGGGCTCCTTTCAGCGAGTCACGATACGTGTTGTATCAACCGTGTGCCGGTTGATGTACCCGCCTAGTGCAGTCCGAAAGTAGTTCTTTATAAAAGGTGCTAATCGTGTTTTTCTTTAAAAACTTGTATTAGTGCATTTTTATTGTATTTTTTGTCTGTAACTATATTCTGGACATGTTGTTGATATTTAGAATGCACTCATCCTGCTTTTGGCCTTTGTTGTTTCTGTCTTTTTTTCTTTTTTTTTTAATTTCAGTGGAAAGTAGACGGAGTATGCAAATGCTAGGGCAAAAATAGTACATTGACTTGGTTGACCCGGTGTCAGTATACAGCTGAAGAAATTTCCTTAGAAGAATTCAACCCCCATTATTAGAAGAAATTCAACCCCCCATTTCCTTGTTTATGTTTAATAGCAGACATGGTTTATTTGCATGATAAAGTAAAGTACTAGGTATGATAAGGGGCAAAATTGGCCCCCCAATATTGAAAATTTTAATGCACAAGTTTTGAACATATGGTTTAGCTACAGATGAACTGAATCATTATTAAAACTCATTTCAAGTATGTTTGAAGGCTCAAAATTAATTTAAGAGCCTCACAAAGAATGCCTTTTTGTTAAAAAAAAATACATTTTTGCTCATTTTCAGCAGTTTTCAATCAGTTTTTGGTCTTGGAAATACAAAGCACACCCTCGAGCACAGCTGATTTTTTTCTTGAAACAGGTACTTGATATGGATGCATCATCAGCCAAAAAACTGTGTGTGCTCGGAGGTGCGCTCTATATTTTTAGGATCAAAAACCCGCCCAAAAAGGTCCAAAATATAACAAATATAACAAAATTACCAAAAATGCCATTTGCTGAGACCCTGTTAATTCTTATAGATAAATTAAATAAATAAAATATATTTTGAAGATAGAATATGATCAATTTACTTCAACATGCACAACAGATTATATATAAATATGAATTTTTGCATTTTGAATATATTGGGAGTCCAAAATACCCCCTTATCATACCTTGTCCTTTCCCAGAATTCTAACAAGTCATGTTGTCAACATTGTCACTTTACTGTGGAAGGGACGTGGAGAACCATTTACACTATTATAACCTGTACAAATAAATAAACAAAGTGTGTCGGTTAGATCGGTCTGATGACGAATGGTCGGAGCCAATCAAAACCAACTGCGCCTAGCCTTTGCCACATCGTCTATTTCTACCGACCTAAAGGGTCAGGGTCTTATCCCCATATAAGCAACTCCTTCTCAAAAACATATTCTGTTAAAATATTTTTTTAAAACAAATAACTACTGCGGAATAAATATAATTGGTTCCTATCATTATGCAGGTGAGGACTCTACGGTTGCAGGATTGCTGTTTTTTATGATAGGGAGATTACTGCATTTGATTAGAAGGGATACACAACAATCTTGCACTTGTTATCAAGCACTTTTAATTAGTATCTCGACTTATTAAATCAATACCATGTTGACTTTAAGCATGCTTGCTTTTTTATCTTCGTTATTTTGCCATAGTAAATATTGGTGCAAAATAATAAACAATTTTGCGTATAACTATTCTAATAATTAACAATTCTGATTTACAAATACCCAAATATTCTAGTTATACAGAAAACTAACGGAACGCTGTGAGTTTAAACAATCAACTTTTTGATTTAAAAAACAATGAAATTGCTGTGTGTTTATTTAAAATCACAGCGCTGTCACGTTGAAATATCCTACCCTTTATATGCTAAGGTAAAGCTTCACGGTTGCTTCAAAATCTTCATAAAAATTATACTTGTATGAAGCCTCTGGAGTGATCCGATCGGGGATCGAACACTCCCGGCATGCGAGTGGTCGGACGCTCTACAACTAAAGCCACCACCGCGATAAAAATTCAAACTATAGCATATCTGTCTTAAGTCCATGCATGCATTTTGATACTGTAATTTCATTAAAACTAGCATAAACGTAAGTTCTATGCTCACCGTTCTGAATGTACGCCGTCGATTTCGTAAAGAATATATATTTAGTAGTGCTACTCAGAATATGTCTAACATTTTATGATATTGCTGTTGAATACTTATTTGCTTGACTAAATACCTTATCGTTCGTGATATTTTAAATACGGGGAATATATCGAAAGTACTTCAATTTTCTTTAGAGTGTCCACCTCCCTGCGGAAGGTCGTGTGGTGGGTTTAATCCACGGCCGGGTGATACCAACCACTTCATCGAAATGGTGCTAATACTTTCTTAACAAAGTTACACATGTTAATAAGTTTAATTATGTAGTCATTGAATGACAAACACATAATTATTACACAAGAAGGGAGTTAAATCTTCAAAATATCTAAACATCAAGTTAAACAGTTGTCTAGAGTTATCTAATCCTGTTTTTGGATTACAAACGTTTTTATACAATTGTTTTTAATATAATTCAGATTTCTACAAACAAGGTTTCATAAACCCACCCTCCCTTACCCTTTATATTGTTTCAAACTGATATTTGTTGTGATGCTGGTGTCTTCTGTCTAATTTCAGCATCAAGACAGTCAAACTCTAAGTATATCAGGCTCACACACACTAAATAAAGAAAAAAATAGAAACATCAACAAAAACAACATTGTCATGGCGGATGTTATTCAAGAATTGCTCTGAATTCAAGGAACATGGATATGATACTGATACCGTTACATCGAAGAAACATTTGAAATTATACATCATTACAGTGCTTATGTAGATATTTTAGATGCGCAAAGGGATTTTTACAAACGTTTCATGATCTAAATTCATGCGAGAAGTTACCACAGATGAAGTACTCTCATTTACTGAACCCGGTGTCTTAGGATGAAAAGGAAATCTGCAGTATTATCTGGAGAGATAAATTACATTTTCTCCCATACATGCCAATAGGGAGTTGTCCACGAAAGGCTTGGTATCCCGAAGATGTAAACGACCCGATGTGATTAATGGATTTAGTACAAGATGTACTGTATCTATTAGGGAAACTATTAACAATATTTACCAATATATGGGTACTATAAAACTTTTACTTTTACTAATTAACATTTATTACATTTGTATTCTGTCATAAGAGCAGATACAGATGTTGAATTTCAATCTCGGTAAACATCATTTAATAACGTCACGAATTTCAATAACAATGAGTCTCCATCGCTTATTACATTTGTATTCTGTCATAAGAGCAGATACAGATGTTGAATTTCAATCTCGGTAAACATCATTTAACGTCACGAATTTCAATAACAATGAGTCTCCATCGCTTTCCTGTTTTTACCTAGAGTTTTTCTGATGGAAATGCTAAAGATAGTCAGGCGGGTATAAGATGCCCTTCTGGTCTGAGCGTAGATTTTTCCTACCTCCACTCCTACGCAAAAAAGAAAAAAAAGAAAGAAATAACTGAAATATAAAAACGCTAGGTTTCAATTAGGGTTGGGGCAGCTGGCTCGCAGATTTCCTGGCTTTCTGAAGTTTCTCCGTTAATCACGATTCTACTCCCAAAAAAATGTGGTATGTTCCTATATCCGGAATATAAATTAAAGTAAAACATGTCTAATCCCCTTGGCATTGCCATCACGTATCTGCCTTGAATGAAAACGATATATATTACACGATGAATAAACATTAATTTATTATTATGATTCCGATAACCGTAGTATAAATTATAGTAAAACATGTCTAATCTCTGTAATTTCTAATATACTTCCGATTTTCCGGGGTCTAATATACTCAATGACCAGCCAATATGCCGATTGTTTCCATACAGGGCGGCGGTCACATTTATTTTGAAATATTCCCGATTGTCCGGAATATACTTATGCTTGACCTTCCGATTTTCCGGAGACTAAAATATTCAATGACCAGCCAAAATGCCGATTGTGTTTATACATGGCTGCGGTCCAATTTATTTAAAAATATTCCCGATTGTCCGGAATATACATACTGATGCATTGTCCGAAAAATGTCCTATTGTCCGAAATAAGTAATTATACGTTGAACTGTCAATATTTCCGATTGACCGGAATACATAGTTGTATGTTCAACTGTCAATATTTCCGATTGTCCGGAATAAGTAGGTGTATGTTCAACTGTCAATATTTCCGTATTCTTCTCCTCCTTTTTTCTTTTTTTTCTTTTCTTTCATCCAACTATCGTGACAACTGTTTACGTCTACATTTGTAAACGTTAGTTCATTTATTCTCTGTATTCATTGTTACTTAATATAGTTACTATAGCCATAGCATTACAATTGTTCTTTGTAATTTAAATTGTATTGGGAAGGGCGGTAACTATTGTTGTAAGAACTTGTGGTCCGACCCATTTGCATACTTTGTAAAAAAAAATGCAATAAAATATGTTTAAACCAAAATATTTCCGATTGTCCGGAAGATGAAACTGTTGAAGTTGATCTGGCAATACCTCCGATTGTCCGGAAGATAAAATAAATGTTGAATTGCCAATAAGTCTGATTATCCGGAATAAGTAATTATATGTTCAACTGTCAATATTTCTGATTGTCCGGAATATAATGAACATATTTTGAACTATCATTTTATCTATGCATTATTTATTACAATGCCATATTAAAGACATAAAATCAGCCAGGGCCAATTATGCCAAAAAATAACTCATAATTAAATATGATTCTCAGTCAGTCTTTTTTGTGTTTTTATGTAATACCACTTTTTGTAATAATTTGCTGCAACTTCATGTATGGATGATGTAGTAAAGTAATTTTCATATAGAAAGGTGGGGTCAAAAAGAATTTTTCGTTTGTTTACCTAACAGATCAAAGGTACAACTATTTTCATTGATAGTTGCTCAGATATATCAGATTCATAGATTCGAAATTTGGAAAATGTTCATGAATTATCCAGTAAAAGCTATCAATACTCTTCTTATACATACAACCACAAAATCGAATAGAAATGGGCTATTTTCCATTACTTATAATGGCCATTTACAACAAAAGAGGAGGGATTACCGTTTACTATAGGGACTACATTTTAATAAAACCTTGTGTGGTAAGCATATAACCGGTGTGGCAGCACTGTAAAGGTGAGTTTAGAGCTCACTGCTACATGGACACGATATAACTGAAATATTGTTAAAATCGACGTTAAACCGCATACATACCATTATGTGGTCCAGCCTTAATTCCATTTTTATTTTATTTTATAACTAATTTAAACAGATTATTTTGCATCGATTGCAAAACAAAGTTCTTGCAACTTAAATTAATCACTCTCGATGGTTTCCTGGGTAGAACCAGTACTAAGCAATGTGGATTAATTAGCTTGCTCGATGATAAATAACGTGGCCGCGGCGAGGATCGAACCCACGAGCTCTCGATATGAAGTTCGACGCTCTATCAATGGACCTCGCATTCCACATTTTATAATGGATATGTTGACAATAAAACACATTTAAAACCATTTGTTACTGAAAACATGCGATAACAAGTTTAAAAGTACCTATTAAACAGTTTTAATTTTACGACATTCAAACTTTTTAATCCGAAATTAAGGTTTAATTTCATACCCAGCCAACCCCGTTTTCGCTTCTTGGAGAAGGGGTTGGATAGGGTATGAAAGTTACTACTCGGACCACGTAATGTATATTAACGTTTCTCGAAAACAACTGTAACATGTTTGAGAGTTAAGCTGTTTATCTCCATTATTTGCATACAAACATGTGATACCCGGGCGGTGCTATATTGTTTGGCCTATATTGTTTGGCCTATAAGCCAAATACAATAATACATTCCCAGCTCCTCGGGTAAACCGTTTTAAATATTCTCAAATAGCTATAAAATATTAAAAAAGTAATGCACACACCGTTCATTATAAATCCTTGCAACACGAATCAACCTCCGATAGTGACTGAAACATCTACCGTTTTATACAGTTTATTAGCGAACGTAACATTAACCCGTTATTCCCGTATACCTATGATGTTACAGTGTTACATGGTTTCCAGTTCGTGATAATTAAAAAAACGGGATTGTTTAATTACATTTGAAACGATACACGTATTAGCACTACACATTTTAAGAGCACGGGAAGTTCACGTGGTAGAAGGATGGGCTCTTTAAAGTGACACCTGCTAGTCTTGGGGATCATTTTTATTTTACATTTAAAATGAAATTTATTAAAAAATGACTTAATTTTATATAAATTAGCTCATCTCCCTATTCTATGTTTACAGGCCCGTAGCTACGCTGAGGCACACCGAGGCAGTTGCAGTTCCCTCGGTAAAATGTTGGTAATGTACATACTTTACATATACACAACTTCAATATCGATAAATAATCAATCGTTAACCATTAACCCGCTGCATATATATAATGGACCGTTCTTTCTTTGAATTAAACCATTCCATTTATGTGACAAATGGGTGTTTTGGGGGGAAATGACTGATCAGCAGCCGGACAGTGTAAACCCTGATCAGCCTGCGAGTTACTCTGATCTGGGTTTACAATGGCCGCAAAGGCTAGTATAGTCGTGCTTAGCGGGTTAAGAGTTAAACAAAAATGTCCTGCTTAAAACTGAAAGCTTTGTCTGGGACCTGCACTAAAATGCAAGAAATTGTATGTAGAAATAAAGAAGAAGAAGATCGCGGTTTTTGGGGTGGGGTGGAGGGTTGCATGCCACCGGACCTCCATATAAAGGGATTGGCCTCAGTTAAATTTCAGGGCTGACTACGTGCCTGGTTTACATTAGTTTAGCGTCAATGTAAGTTGTATAACGACTTGATTATGGTATTTAAATTAAACATGATTTTCCGTAGATTTTGATTATTAAAACATTTGGTAGATTATGCTTTAATATAAGAAAAAAGGTGAACATATTTTAACGTTTGAGTTTTGAGAGCACGTTTAATATGTCCATGTCTACCGTGCTTACAGAACAAAAATGTCGCTATTGTTTATAACCCTTATCAAACTAACACCGAGAGAATAACGTTTACAGGTACGCTGATTGCCACGTGTCCCTTTAAAACTGTTTACAGTTAGTACAGATCATAAAAACGTACATGTATACCAGCATTGCTGCCATGGTCAAATGGAAGTCAAGAGTTGAGGTGGTGTGCAAGGTGCGGTTAACCCTTTGTTAGGGTGTCAATGGAGTGAAGACCCCGGAAGCCCGTGACGGTTTGATTGAAGGTTATGACATTGTATTCTCGTAATACTGTTCAGATATTAAAGGGACACACGGCAATCTTTATGTATTTGCAATGGATGTCTCCGTTTATATATCCAGTATCATTTTTACTTTTACCCTGGTTACATTTAAATAAATCAAATTTTAAGTATTCACTATTTTGTCTTATTATACTATAAGTTTTAATATATAACTGGTGCAATAATATCAAAAATTAATAATATGCAAAAACAAATGGCTTAATACAATTCTTATAATTAACATTAATGATTGAACAAATGCAATTTATGCAGGAAAACTAACGGGACGCCGCTAGTTTTTAAAAAGTCAAGATTGCCATGTGTCCCTTTAAATAAAATGTTGAGTTTTCATTTGTTCGCCTTATTCTACCACAAGTTTAAATATAGTATTGGTGCACTATTATCAAAAGTTAATTATATATACAAACAATTGTATTTATACTATTCTTATAATTAATATTAATGATTGAACAAATACAAGTTTTTTACGACACTATTGCAATTTTTCAAATTCAGCCATATTTAGAAAATATAAGTGTGTACAAATTTTGTCAATCAATTACAAAACTAAGAGTTTCATCTCATAGATTAAAAATTGAATCTGGCAGATGGGTAAAGCCTATTAGAATACCTGTTAACGAGAGAACGTGTGATCTTTGTAGAGTGTTAGAATTTCATTTTGTATTAGAGTGTGAACAATTTTCGGAGTTAAGGAATCAATATATATTTAAATATTTTTGGAAACGTCATAACATGATTAAATTTAAGAATTAATTAACTCAACAAATAAAGTTAAAATTTGTAAATTACGTCTATTTATTTATGAAGCTTTTAAATTAAGAAATGAACTGTTATATAGAATATAACTGTATATTTTCGAACAACAAGTGTACGCGCGCGTGGCGTGCGTGTGTATGTGAATAAATGAAATTGTAAATAATATGTGAATCTCTATGTACAGTTAACACCTTCTCATTACACATGATTGCATAATGGCTTGTGAAAGTTATATTGTGATATATAATATATACTTACCGTTTTCATATATATATACATGTATATGTACTAATCACTGCACTGATATCATGTTATACTTTGTATTTGTATCGTCACGGGCTTTATAGTCTATTGGAAAGCGCATCAAAAACCCTGATCAAACGTGGCCTTTTGAGAGCCTGCTTGATCAGTTCGATTGGCCCGAGAATGCCAATGTGTAACTGTTGGCCAATGAAAACTGAACGTCACCAGATCAATCCGTCAACATTTGTTCTGCCCTCATTGTTTCTGCTCGGCACCGTGTTATTATTTTAGATTTATATAAATTCATTTCGTGTCGCGCAGTGAAATGAAACATGACTTTTTCGTAAGAATAGGGTATACCATTAAGGTGGATTGGAGCGGTGGGTGTGCCTTGATAGATATTCAATGCCATAAATGGTATTCAATGGGATATGACTTTTTTCTCAGTGAAAATATACCGCAACTGTCACGATTTTCTTTAATAAGCTTTCTGGATGATGAAAATAGACATATTTAGATCTTAGGAACTATGAGCTTTTGCAACATTAATTTAGGCAAGCACTGTAGGTAGGCGTGTAATATAAACGGGTCTTGATTTCAGTCACATGTTTTATTAATCCGAGCCTTCTCTGACCTTTAACTAGCCCTTTTTACGATTTTAACATTTCATCTGGCTGTGTACATATAAAAGTCACAAAAGCCACACAAAAATGGCGAGGTCGTGATGTACACAATACTAGTAAGCCGAGTTCTATGTACATTTGCGGTGTAGGTAGTTCACGCATTTTCCCCCAGCCGTGTCAAAATTGACAGCAGCGTTTCACGAGGTGAACCCTCGATCGAGGTCAGTGGGTGCGGAAATGTCTGTGATGTCGCTACCGACTTCGCTTGTCACAAATTGGGGAAACTCCCTGCAGTGGTTACTTCCAATTTCTGTTACAGTAACCACTGCCACCACACAAATTTATAGCTGAAATCCAGCTAAGTTTACTTTTTTGGTTAAATATATTTAGGTCAATATTTCAACTTGCTTAATATAGGAAAATAGTGTGAAAAACGATAAATGGTTACAAACATAAAATTATTTATTTATCTAATTATTTTTTTTAGCGAATATGAACACCGGTTACTTTGTTACTTGTAAACAAAGATGTATTCCGTTGAGAACATTACAGAAGCTGTGCGTACATTTAATAAAAATATTACACCCAAGCATAGACCTACATACGTATTTAAATCTATGACCCAAGCCAAAATAGGTTGAATGTTTTCAACATCTTTTCGAAGGTGATATTGCCTTATTGGTCACGGCAAGAATGAATGAATGAATGGTGTTTTACGGCACGTCGACACATACATAGGTCATATTGTGCGCAAAAAAAAAATAAAAAATGAAGTATTAATTAAAAATTAATGTAAATATATAAAGATAAAACTATTAAAAAAAAAAAAAGGGATGATAAGGTGTAATATAAACTATGTATGTAAATCAATAAATGCCCGGCAACGGGTATATAAACAAGTAAATATATATTAGAACACATTACAATGATTTATATAGTCTGATCTCTTTCAGGAAATCTAAAACAAGACTAAAATCTACAGTATCAAATAACTCTTTCATAGTATTAACATTGTAGTACCTTTGACGCATAGGATCAAAGTCTACACATTCCAATAAGATGTGTTTGACCGTTAACGGTGCAAAGCAGGGTATACATTCCGGTAATTGCTTACCTTGTAATAAATATGAATGAGTATAACGTGTATGCCCTATCCTGCACCGGGCTAGGACAACTTCCTCTCGACGAATGGGTCTACTAGAAGAACGCCATTCTCCGAGTAACGGTTTAATTGGATGGAGTTTATTGTTAACTGACAAATCTCATGCGGCTTGCCAAGAGTTACGAATATATGTGTTAATACAACTTTTAAAATCAGTATAAGGTAATTTGGTATTAGTTACATGTAAATCTAATGCTGCCTTAGCAGCACTATCAGCTCTATCATTACCACGTATTCCTACATGGCTTGGAAGCCAGCAGAAAATAATAACATTATCAATTATAAGAGAATTGTACTTTTCTAAAAGTTGAAGCACAACTGGGTTATCATGTTTCATATTACCCAGTGCTTGAAGAGATGAAAGGGAATCAGAAAATATTACAAAATGGTCATCATCAGATTCCTGAATATAATTTAAGGCAAGTTCAATTGCCTTAAGTTCAGCTGAAAAGATAGAGGCCTTATCAGGCAGGCGGCTCTTTATGCTGTGTTTGTGAACAACAGCTGCTGCAGCTACCTTATCTCCATCTTTAGAGCCATCTGTGTAGATATGCTAAAAGTCACTGTATTTCGATTTAATTTCATTAAATTTGCTTTGAAAGACAGTAGGGTCTGTACTGGATTTGTTATTACCACAAAGATCAAAAATAATTGTTGGAGTTTCCAAAGTCCACGGTGGAATTTGTGGTACTTTGTACTTGGCAATCAAATTTAGGTCGATTTCAGTGTCTCTTAATTTTGGTTTAATACGAAGACCAAATGGTCGAATGGCCTTCGGTTTTCGATCAAAAAGAGGTTCACAACTAGGATTAAAAACATTATCGAAAGTTGGGTTTGAAGGGTTAGACTTTAATTTAATGGCGTATTGAAGGGCTAATTTGTCTCGTCTGTGAGACAGTGATGGTTCATTGGCTTCAACATATAGACTTTCGGCTGGTGATGTACGAAAGGCACCTAAGGCGAGTCGTAATCCTTGATTATGCAAGAGTTTGCTGTACCAGTTTATCGCCATTTTTTTAATCACATGGTCTCACCTATCGTCACGTGATTTGTGTGGTGGCAGGGATTATTATCACTGCGCGGAGGTTGCTTTGTGCAAGGCGTAGTAGTTACGCGCCAGGGATAGCTATTTTTAACTTGGAGGTAAAATAAATCGCAATGTATTGCAAAGCGAGTGTCGTGTGTAATATTTATAACTTTGTGATGTCTGCATGGACTGACACGAGTTATTGTAATTAATTATTAATTATTGCACTGTATTATAGGAAAAATATTCCATCTATGTCTTTGAATCATTTCACGTTTTAAATTGGTCATTTGATATATTTTTATTTGTTTGAAACATATCCTCAACGCCTGATCTACGCCCTTTAAAGCGCATTCTAATACAGAATTATAGTCAAAGAAATATTATTCATATTGAAGAACAACATATCCGAATCTATTCCCATACCGAAGCATGGTGATTACCCGATTACGATACTTAACGTTTTCATCACAAGCTCTTTTAGGAAATAATTCTTCTAAACCGGAAGAAAAATCAATGAATGAAACATCCTTATCGCTGTATCACGTTTGGTAGAGATGTGATAATTTTCCGTCATGAAACAGGTGAGGGTATCAGGTGTGAAGGTATCAGGTACATGCACGGAAGCAATAAGGGAAATCAATCTATCATACGATATCCACACCTACACTGTGAATCTATGATGTATTACACAAAGCACGTAGCTTTTCCTCCCATAGCTCAATTTTGTTTGAATGTGAATAATTATCAAAATATTACAAAGTCAAATTTATTATCACGTTTCAAGATATATGGTTTATCTTGCATCTATATAATTTGTTTGTATGGTGTTTTACGTCATTTTCAACACATGTAAGGTTATATATGATGGTCGATTTTTGTTGGTGGAGGCAGACGACCCACTTTTCTCGGGTAGAACTAGTACTGTACACCTCCCGCAATCCGTAAGAAGAAATTATCAAGATAGGACACAATATTATATAACGCTTGACGGTTCTGACTGCATCATTTTCGGTTTGTTTTCATATGAGGTTTTACTTTTTTTGATATACTTATTGAACAAACAAAACGCAACAATATCATGTGTATTATTATCTTGTTCCAGGGATTTTTTTTGTAAACAATCACCAAAAAAGAAGTTAATGACAAATGCCCCCGAAGTTCATCTGACTTTTGACCTCCAAGTGTGATCTTGAACTTTGACTTGTCTTCTCATTTTTGTGAATAACAATTGCGTGAAGTTTCATGAAATTCGCTGACGTATTTATGAAATTATGGCTGAGACATAATTGGTTCTGACGTACAAATGAACAAATGAATGAACGAACAGATGGACGGTGCGATAACTGTATGCCTTTGGGGACATAGCAAGAAAAATATACCTATCAGACTAAGTAAGACCATTAATACACCACTATATAGTCATACCTTTTCCCCCAACCGTTTTAACTGACTGCAGACTGGTCTACTAATTACATACACTAGGCTTCATTGGAAGGAATATGTCCAAAATTAGACGATAAAACAGTAACTATTAACTAATGAAACAACTATCTCTATCGTTAATCTCCTTTCTCTATGACCGTCATTGTTGACACTCTATCGAAGCTAATTAGGCAATGCGTGGCCATTAATCTTTGGTTTTTGGATGATAGTGCTTTAAAACCTGAAACAACACTATCATCAAGTCTTAATGAAACCATAAAACAGAATATCTGTACTGGTAATCATAGTGTAAAAGATAGAAATGTAAAAAAGTAATTTACTCTGCAAACATTTGTCCTAATTACTCTCCGCTTGTCAGAAAAATCTAAGAAGTATGTTTATAATGTTATTTGAAGTACTAATGCGTTAGTGATACTGTTCGTGTAGGATTGCTGAAAGGAATTGAAGTATATACATTAATCCCTTTATTGTATTTGTTAATATCATTGTTCCAATATAAGGTACATGTATCTTTGAAATGATCTAAGTGAATTCAAAACGTTCATATCCGGTTATTTCTTTAAACATTTCAGAGATGTTCAGATGTTCAGTAGACAGAAAACAAAATCTGTTAATCGGACCTTATCCTCTATTTTAAAACCGTCGAATAAACCTATACTTTTAATCGGCACATTTACATTATTATATCACCTGGAAACCTGGCTAGAGTTCGATAAACGGTTTTGTATTTCAATTTTGCTGTTATTTGGAGGGTTAGTTTTTTTAGCTGTCTTACCTTCCTCCGAGAGCTAGATTTTATATCGTAATTTGAAATCGAGAATACAAGAACTTCACAAGTATTTATTTTTATTTCCCGTTAATAAAGCAGCTGTAAATGTACATGTAATTATTGTTTGACGCCGATATTATGTACAGTATGTTTTATTTCTGAAACTCGGAGTACTAATTCGTATACTCCAGTTCAGTCTACTGAGGATGATGTTGTTCCCACGCATACAACTGAATTTACTGCGTTCAATGCTGGAGTGGACTAAACGCAAAACAATGAACGAATGAATGAATGAATGGTGTTTTACGGCATGTCGACACATAAATAGGTCATATTGTGCGCAAAAACCGACGAAAGATGATTAAAATTAAGGTAAATATATGAAGATAAAACTATTAAAAAATAAAGGATGATATAATAGTAATATAAACTATATATGTAAAGAAGAGTATGATAATGGACCTTTGGAAACGGTCGAGCACGACACGTACGAAATATTGCAGTATCGGTTTGACTGAGACTGTTCATGAGCGGCAGCGAAACATGCCATCTACCACCCACGCCCCACAGCCCCGGGCCGAGCAGAACTCAACATTCACAAAATCTATGGTACACAATTTTAACCATCCCGAAGATGGCATGCATACAGCGTCGGACATGGAGTTATATGCTTCCCCATGTCGTACGGTGTATGGTCCCAGTATCCAACAAAATCAAATTTCTTCTAGGAAATCTAAAACAAGACTAAAATCTATAGTATCAAATAACTCTTTCATAGTATTAACACTGTAGGATCAAAGTCTACACATTCCAACAAACTGTGTTTGACCGTTAACAGTGCAAAGCAGGTTATACATTCTGGTAATTGCTCAGCTTGTATAAATATGAATGAGTATAACGTGTATGCCCTATCCTGCACCGGGCTAGGACAACTTCCTCTAGACGAATGGGTCTACTAGAAGAACGTCATTCTCCAAGTAACGGTTTAATTGAATGGAGTTTATTGTTAACTGACAAATCCCAAGCGACTTGCCAAGAGTTACGAATAAATGTGTTAATACAACTTTTAAAATCAGTATAAGGCAATTTAGCACTAGCTATATGTAAACATAATGCTGCTTTAGCAACACTATCAGCTCTATCATTACCACGTATTCCTACATGGATTAGAAGCCAGCAGAAAATAATAACATTATCAACTATAAGAGAATTGTACTTTTTAAAAGTTGAAGTACGACTAGGTTATCACGTTTCATATTACTTAATTAGTGCTTGAAGAGATGAAAGGGAATCAGAAAATATTACAAAATGATCATCATCAAATTCCTGAATATAACTTAAGGCAAGATAAATTGCCTTAAGTTCAGCTGAAAAGATAGAGGCCTTGTCAGACAGGCGGCTCTTTATGCTGTGTTTGTGAACATCAGCTGCTGCAGCTACCTTATTTCCATCTTTAGAACCATCTGTGTATATATGTTGAAAGTAACTGTATTTCGATTTAATTTCATTAAATTTGCTTTGAAAGACAGTAGGGTCTGTACTGGATTTGTTACTGTTACAAAGATCAAAAATTATTGTTGTTGTTTCCAAAGTCCACGGTGGAATTTGTGGTACTTTCTACTTGGCAATCAAATTTAGGTCGATTTCAGTGTCTCTTAACTTTGTTTTAATACGAAGACCAAATGGTCGAATGGCCAAAACTAGGATTAAAACATTATCGAAAGTTGGGTTGAAGGGTTAGATTTTAATCTAATGGCATATTGAAGGGCTAATTTGTCCCGTCTATGAGACAGTGATGGTTCATTGGCTTCAACATATAGACTTTCGGCTGGTGATGTACGAAAGGGACCTAAGGCGACTCGTAATCCTTGATTATGTATAGGATCGAGCATCAGCAAGTATGACTTGCGAGTCGATCCATATACTATTGAGCCGTAGTCCAGCTTGGATCTGATAAGAGATCTATAAAGTTGTAAAAGTACTTTACGATCTGCTCCCCAATTAGTGTTTGCAACAACAACTTTAAGTAAATTAAGAGCTTTAAGGCACTTGACCTTCAAGTATTTAAGGAGAGGTATAAAGGTTAATCTACGGTCGAAAACAAGACCAAGAAATTTTGTCACATCCACTACTGGTATTGGTGACCCATCCAGTGTTAGATGAGGGTCTTCATGATGTTTACGTAGTTGACAAAAGTGCATACAATTAGTTTTAGATTTAGAAAATGTAAAACCATTTTCATCCGACCAGGTCTGAAGTTTATTCAGACATTATTAAAGTTGTCTCTCAATAGTGTTCATGTTTTTTGCACGATAACATATAACAAAGTCGTTAACATATATTTAAATATATTATTAATTTTTATATTAAAAAGGGATAACAGAGAATTTGCTGCCCTGTGGCACATCCATCTCCTGTTCATGAATGTCAGAGAGTTGAACCCATTCGGACACGAAACTGTCTATCATCTAAGAAATTCTCTATAAAAATTGGTATTCGGCCTCTAAGACCAAGGTCATAGAGATCATTCATGATACCGTGCTTCCATGCAGTATCATACGCTTTCTCCAAGTCAAAACAATACAGCGACTAGATGTTCTTTCTTGACGAAAGCTTCGCTAATAAATGATTCGAATCGAATGAGATTGTCTGTTGTGCCTCATTGGCGCCGGAATCCACTTTGATACTTTGTTATCAACTTGTTGGATTCCAGGTACCAAACGAGTCTCTCATTAATCATTCGTTCCACGGTTTTGCATATACAACTCGTTAAAGCAATAGGGCGATAATTTATTGGGTCCGTATGATCCTTTTTAGGTTTGGGGACTAGAATAACGACTGCTTCACGCCAAGAATCGGGGAAGTTTCCCGTGTAGAGAGACAGGCTTCAGGTAAATTTTTTAATAATTGATTAATGGATATCATCAGGACCAGCTGATGTATCATGAACCTTTTTAAGGGATTCTCGAAATTCTTTGTGAGTGAACAGTTTATTGTATTTCTCCAAATTTCTCCAAATTTTCGACTTGAAATTCAACTTCTTCTGTTATTTTCGTTTCTTATTTTTTAGAAAATTTGGTTGACAATTTTCTGCCAAAGTGTTTGCAATATCTTTAACAGATGTAATAACTTCATTATCATTTTTAAGATGATTTACACAACCAGAATTACATTTACCGTTAATTTTGCCGACCATGTCCCCTGTCTTCTTAAGAGATGAACGAGAGTTCAGCCTAGAGACATAAGATCTCCAGGATTTCCTCTTGCTATCCTTAATAGTACGACGGGCTTTCGCGCGAAAAAACTCTAAAAGTATCTAAATTATTTTGAGTTGGCCGCAAGTTGAAAGCATTCAATGCAGCTTTACGATCGCTGACTGCCTTCTTGCAGTGATCATCGTACCATGGTTTATGTGAGCGTTTTGGATTTGCCGAGGTTTTTGGTCAGTTTGATCAGCTATATCATGATGGGTTTTGAGAAGTTGCGTCTTCGACATCCTCGAAAACGGAAGGCTTTAATTGTTCCTCACAAAGAGATTGAAACGTATTCTAATCAGCTTTTCGAAGTTTCCATCGTTGCGTTTTTTCGAGAAGTAGGGGCCGATATTTTCAAGAAATATGGGGAAGTCGTCACTTCCACATAGGGCGTCACCAACACTTCACGAAAAATCCATCAAGAATGTTGGGTCGCATATTGTTAAATCAATGGAAGAATGAGAGCCTGTAGCTGTATGTAAATAAGTATGTGATTTGTTATCATTAAAAAGACACAAAATATTTTTGGCTAAGAAATCCTCAACTTTCTTGCCTTTATCGTTTATATCCTTACAACCCCAAATGTAGTTGTGTGCATTAAAATCACCCAAGAGTATAAAAGGTGATGGTGATTGTGCAACTAGGTGATTTAGATCTTTAAGGTCTAGTGAAGAACTGGGCGGTAAATATAAGGAGCATATTGTTATAACACTGTGCATTGTAACACTGGCCGCAACAGCTTGCAAACAGTTTTCAACGCAACAGTTCTGTGAGGAATGTTTTGATTCACTAGAATCGGAACTCCTCCAGAAGCTTTATCACCTGTACCACAAATATAGTTATACAATGAATAGTTTTTAAAAGATATCTTATCACTAGTCTTCAAGAAAGTTTTTTGAAGACAAAATGCAGCAGGGTTGTGTTTATTTAAAAGTAAGCTGATTTCATCAAAATTAGGTTTTAAACCTCAGCAGTTCCATTGAATAACCTTATTTGATTTTGATGTTACTACGGCGGAAGTACGGGTTTACATTTGGGGTTGGCAGACCTTGGAGACTTTGGAAGTTCCAGATGTGCTGGATCATCAACCTCCATCTCTAAGTCTCCAAATCTTTTGTGCAGTACAATCGGATCATCAGATCCTTTTGACTGCTTCCCTAACCCGGGAGTTTTCTTTTTTCTTTTTTCTTGCTGTCATGTGAAATATATGAATACGATTTAAAAGTACGTTCCTATAGGTTCTGAACTGAAATGTATCGACGTATTTTCAGAAAATTCATATTCTGTTTTCAGTTAAGGTGTCTTGATCTAGTGAGTAGCTCTACCGACGTGCAAAGAGCAATATTTTCAATACTTGTATTTGGAATATTTTGACATTTGCTCACTTTTAATATACAATGGAATATTAATAATATAGATAGGTATTTTTTTTTAAAACATCTATAAATAAGATTTGTTAATAAAGGTACTGACTGTATTGACATACACAGTATTTTAAGAGATAATCATGTTTATCTTTTATATTCGACATTATTTACGACAGTCCTAAGGTTCTTTATGTGTTACAAATATAAAACAATTACAAATGCTATTTTAACTACAACTCGATATGTTCTGACCGCAGGAAATAACACTCCTAAGAAATATGCCTGTTATAATTATAGATGGTTCTAAGTTTCTGCTGCATGGTCATGCTATCACTGGTAAGTTTGATAAAAAGTACATATAGGTTCCTAGATGTATCTTTGCCTTTTCAGAAAATCCAACTTTCGTTATTATTAGTTCAATTCTTACATGGTCCTGATTAAGGTGTAGCGCTACCGGTCTGTAATCATACCAAGTGCATATAGGTTCTTAGACGTATGTTTGCCTTTTCAGAAAATCCAAATTTACCGGTATGTAATCCTACATGTATATAGAGCTGCAATGGTACTTCGAATAGTTTTTTTTCCTTTTACAATATTATAGGAATATAAAAAAGCGACTGGTACGAGTATATATAATTTAAAAAAAAGTGTGGCAAGGATGCCGCTAGCGGTAATGTACGGTATCATGTTAGGGCCATGGTCGATGGTCGATGGTAAGATGCGATGGTAAGATACGATGGTCGATGGTAAGATGCGATGGTAAGATGCGATGGTCGATGCTAGGTCGATGGTCGATGGTAAGATGCGATGTTAAGATGCGATGGTCGATGGTAAGATGCCACTATAAGATGCGATGGCTGATGGTAAGATGCGATGGTAGATGGTAAGATGCGATGGTAAGATGAGATGGTCGATGGTAAGATGAGATGGACCATCGACCATCGTATCTTACTATCGGCCATCGCATCTTACCATCGCATCTAACCATCGACCATCGCATCTTACCATCGCATCTTACCACCGACCATCGCATCTTACCGTCGACTATCGACGAACGTAATTAACATCGCATCTTACGTTCGTCGATGGATGACCCTAACAGGACACCGTAGTAATTTCATCTTGTTTCGTATATGAAAATTGTTTATACACCTTTCAACTTTTCTACCTTTAAGAGCCAGTCAAGTTTCTAGAGTTCCCAGCTGTTCACAGTTACACGGAAGTGATGTTTGTTCAGAACATAGGACAAAAAAAAGTCTTATATTATTTATACATATGCAAGATGTCTTTTAGATTATCTATCCTAAATGCCAGTCCAGCTTCTAGAATTCCCAGCTGTTCACAGTTATATGGAAGTGGTGGTTGGTCAGTGCGAATAGGACAAACAGTTTTCAGAAACAACATTCCAGTTTTTAAAGATGTTTGTACGTTTGTATTGTTTACCAGAAAATGCGTGCCCACGTAATGGCTGTATACACTAGAAGCATTGTGTACATAAAAGCACTTTTAACAATTTAAAAATAAAATAATGTTTAAACATATACAGGATTATTTTTGAAAACATAACAAATAAAATATAGCTGCGAAATGTATACACTTCGTAAGTGTTTTACAACACGAAAAGATGGTACCGATTGACAAAGAAAACAATGTGATACAAGTAAGAGGGCTTTTCAAATAATACGTGGACTTTTTCGATATCGCACTCATTTATAGACGTAAACCTTTAAGATTCATACATGTTGTAATCCAACTCATAAAAAAACAAATTATGTAAACAAAAAATAGATACCATGTCTGGTTACGTTGCAATAAATGATATAATAGGGCGAGAAACTCATCTACTTAGCATTCCAAAATGAGACGTCTTTATTTGATAACTACATTTCGGGAATGGCTAAATAAAAGGAAAATCGTCGGCGCAAATACCCAAAATTAAAGTAGCATTGTCACTGGTATCCTAAAATTACACTTATGAACTTTTATGAATATTGAACAAGGAGAACTAAGATAAATATAAATAAGTAGACAAACGTTTCCTTGAAGTTGAAATTGACTACGTCAGGAAAAATCACGGAGCACTAAAATGTAAATAAAATATGTATTAATATGATAAAATATGTATTAATATGATAAAATATGTACTAATATGAACTTTTGATAAAGCAAAAAAGTTAATACAAAAATGAAATACAAAAGCTTAAAATTTTAAAATCGTACATATTTTCTTCAAAATATATATGTTAGGAATATCGATATATGTTCAATAAATATGTCTTTTGGAGTGACTATGCTATTTGTTTCCTAAATACTTTGAATATTTATGCTAAACTCGATCGAATTTCATATGATCTTTTTCCGAAACTGTGATATACTTATAAAACATGATTAACCAACAATGCTGCGAAATATTTATTTCATGCAAAGCAGGACTAATACAATAATCTAATTAAATAACAATTACTTTTGTTATTTATAACATTTTTCATCAGTTATAACGTTAGGTTGTTGTTGGTTTTCAAGGCAACGTCACAGCACACAAATGACGTGCTCCGTGGCAGCTACAGTGGGGTTGTAAAAAATCATATTTCTTGAAATCTGTTTAAAATAATTGTATAATAGTTACTGATATGAAAGTTATAAAAGTAAATATTTGAACTTCCCTCGTATGCAAAACAGGACCAGATAGATATGACAAATGTAGGAGAGGTTGACTTGGAACAATGCTACCACAATCACAGTTTAATGACAAATACATCAGCTTAAATTCAGTAAAGTTAAGTCAATTGTGAAAAAGACAACAACAAAAACAACACCCTATATCATTAGACAACACTAGCGTAAAAGAAATAGTTCTGAAAGCTGACTGTACACTTACTGCACAGTTGATCATAAAATGGCCAATGTAAAAATGAGAAAGTCAATCAACCGTAATGGCACCGTAGGTCCGCACCGCAGATAAAACCATGTATTGAAACATGCGCTTGGACCTTTTTATCGACGCCACTAAACCAAATTTCTACCACACACATCCCTTAGCATCGTCTGGATTTCTGCAATACACTTTCCTTAGTATCGTCTGGATTTCCGTAAGACACTTTCCTTAGTTTCGTTTGGATTTCTGCATCACACATCCCTTAGTATTGTCTGGATTTCTGCAAGACACATTCCTTAGTACCGTCTGGATTTCTGTAAGACAAATCCCATAGTATTGTCTGGATTTCTGCAACATACTTTCCTTAGTACCGTCTGGATTGCTGCAAGACATTTTCCTTAGTATTGTTTGTATTTATGCAAGAGACTTTCCTAAGCATCGTTTGTATTTCTGCAAGACACTTTCCTTAGTATCGTTTGTATTTCCGCAAGACAAATTCCTTAGTATCGTTTGTGTTTCTGCAAGACAAATCCCTTAGTAGGGTCTGTATTTCTGCAAGACACATTCCTTAGTACGGTCTAAATTTCAGCAAGACAATTTCCTTAGTATAGTTTGTATTTCTGCAAAACAATCCCTTAGTACCGTCTTGATTTCTGCAAGACACATACCTTAGTACCGTTTATATTTCTGCAAGACACTTTACTTAGTATCGTTTGGATTTCTGCAAGACACTTTCCTTAGTATCGTTTGTATTTCTGCAAGACACCTTCACTAGCATCGTTTGTATTTCTGCAAGACACTTTCCTTAGCATCGTTTGTATTTCCGCAAGACACTTTCCTTAGCATCGTTTGTATTTCTGCAAAACACTTTCCTTATTATAGTTTGTATTTCTGCAATACACTTTCCTTAGTATCGTTTGTAATTCTGCAAGACACTTTCCTTAGTATCATCTGGATTTCTGCAAGACACATTCCTTAGCATCGTTTGTATTTCTGCAAGACACATACGTTATTATCTTTTGTTTTTCTGCAAGACACTTTCCTTAGTATCGTTTGTATTTCTGCAAGACACTTTTCTTAGTACCGTTTGCATTTCTGCAAGACACTTTCCTTAGTATCGTCTGTATTTTTGCAAGACACTTTCGTTAGTATCGTTTGTATTTCTGCAAGACCTTTTCAATAGTATCGTTTGTATTTCTGCAAGACACTTTCCTTAGTATCGTCTTGAATTTCTGAAATACATTTTCCTTAGTATCATTTGTTTTTTGCAAGACACTTTCCTTAGTATCGCTGTATTTCTGCAAGACACTTTCATTAGTATCGTTTGGATTTCTGAAAGACACTTTACTTAGTATCGTCTGGATTTCTGCAAGACACTTTCCTTAGTATCGTTTGTATTTCTGCAAGACACTTTCCTTAGCATCGTTTGTATTTCAGCAACACACTTTGCTTAGTATCATCTGGATTTCTGCAAGAGACTTTCCTTAGTATCGTTTGTATTTCTGAAAGACACTTTCCTTAGTATCTTTGTATTTCTGCAAGACACTTTATTTAGTATCGTTTGTATTTCGGCAAGACACTTTCCTTAGTATCGTCTGTATTTCTGCAAGACACTTTCGTTAGTATCGTTTGTATTTCTGCAAGACACTTTCCTTAGTATCGCCACGAATTCTGCAATACATTTTCCTTAGTATCGTTTGTATTTTGCAAGACACTTTCCTTAGTATCGTTTGGATATCTGCAAGACACTTTCCTTAATATCGTTTGTATTTCTGCAACACACTTTCATGAGCACCGTTTGTATTTCTGCAAAATATTTTCCTTAGGATCGTTTGTATTTCTGCAAGACACATTTCTTAGTATCATTTGTATTTCCGCAAGACAATTTTCTTAGTATCGTCTGTACTTCTGCAAGACACGTTCCTTAATATCGTTTGTATTATTGCAAGACACATTCCTTAGTACAGTCTGGATTTCTGCAAGACACATCCCTTAGTATCGTCTGGGTTTCTGCAAGACACATCCCTTAGTATCGTCTGGATTTCTGCAAGACACTTTCCTCAGTATCGTTTGTATTTCTGCATGACACTTTCCTTAGTATCGTCTGGATTTCTCTGGATTTCTGCATGACACGTTCCTAAGCCTCCTCTGGATTTCTGCAAGACACTTTCCTTGGCATCGTCTGGATTTCTGCAAGACACTTTCTTTAGTATCGTTTGGATTTCTGCAACACACATCCCTTAGCATCGTCTGGATTTCCGCATGACACTTTCTTTAGCATTGTCTGTATTTCTGCAACACACATTCCTTATCATCGTCTGGATTTCTGCATGACATTTTCCTTAGTATCGTTTGGATTTCTGCAAGACACTTTCTTTATCATCTTTGTCAGATAAGGACGTAAACCGTGCGTCTAGTGTATCAGAATGACGTAATCCGTGCGTCGGATGTTTCTGATGGTTTAATGATTTATTTATGTATTCCATTTTGGAAGAAAGAATAATGATTTATTTATGTATTCCATTTTGGAAGAAATGAATAGTGTAATTAAGTCCTGAATTCTTTCTTTCAAAATGGAATACATAAATAAATCATTAAACCATCACAAACATCATCACACTCATGAATAACATTTGCCATCCCTTTTCAACTGCAAAATAACCGGGAATCTACCGGGGAATAGTATCACCCGAAGTTTGACGTCATCACTGTATGCGTTTGTGACCACGTGACCCCCCAAGCGATCAAAGTTTACTTTATTTCGATAACTACTCTCTTTTTTTACGGTAGGTATTTATATAATGTTATATTTCTGAAATTAAACGTTTCACTTACGCTTAAAATTCAATTTAAAGACCGAAAAAAAATTTAGAAAAAATAAACGTACGAAATTGACTGGTCTTCCAATTCTGTATACCTAAAACTTTGCCCTTCATTTAACGTCTGCTGTCCAGCCTACGGATTGAAAATGGCTGCCTTGTTGGTAAGAGAATAGGTCATGGCGGGGATTACTTTACACTGCCCCGTTTTATTGTGATGACAGTAGGGAAAGTGTGAGGTTTGGTGCACCTTAGAACCTGGTTTAAACCCCCTGGCGGCCTTTTTCGCCACTGACGTTCCAAGGCGGTAGCCCTGTTGTCAACCCTTTGTGTTTGTGATGTCTAATTTGGCATTTTGTTCATCTTTAAATTTGTTCTATGTTCTGTGTGTGTTTGTGGTTGACTGTCGTCCTTAAATCTACTTTTCCTGTTCGAGTTTTATATCCATAAAACAAAAAAGTTTTATTATTGTACTCGTAACATGTCAAAATAATGTAGTTAATAAGGTTGTGCGGTAAATTTGTATATGGTGCATACACGTCGTAAGTACTTATAGATGAAACTTGACGTTTATTGCAAATGTTGTCAAGAACATTAGACGAAAGAAAATAAATTAATCCCAGAGTTGTCACAAGCTTTAGCGCAATATCGTTTGACGTGATTCTTAACGACAGAAAGATAAGTAGTTAAAAGTTAGGAGATACTTTAGTGGCGCAGGCACTAGATGTAGAAATAAAATGGGCTTTTTAAGTTTGTTTGTGTTATTCAGGAATCCTTTACATATTCATGATATTTGGACGTTTCTTTTGCTTTTTGTCTACCCCAGCCTATACAGATGTGCACTGAGTTACATGCGTGGAACCAACACCATCCAAAGTAAATTGAATTGGAGAATACGAATAGAAGCGTCCGAACTCCAGAAATAAAAACATTGACGTAAAGAAGGTTTCAAACAATAATACTTGTACCATTATTAATTGCTTAATCAGCAACTAATACAAATATGTTATCAAATTTCAAAAATCCCGATTTCAAATTACGAAACGACAATGTAGGAAGTAAAATTGTTAGCTGTATAAAAGGTAATACAGGTATCTATGACTTGAAGAACTGACCTTTTCCAAGAGGAAAGGGAGTTCGGCCCTGCGTGTTCTCTTCGACACAATGTTATACTAAAATCCTCAATGGAGTGGTCGATCCTAACAGGACCCACATCAAGATCAATCGATTATTTCAATCACTGAAATCAATTTATACTTCGGAACTTTAGGAAACAAATACCGGATACGTTTATTCATAATATCAAAACTACCAGTGTTGACATGACCAGCCGGGGCATAGCACAATTTAGAATTGTCGCATTTTCTAGGCGTGTTGATTTCGATTTTAAGGTCAGAAACCATTTTCTTGTAGTTAAATATTATATTTTATACTTATATATATAGTTGGACTGTCCGAACTTTTGAAATAGAAAGATGCCGATTCAGTTTTACACTGACGGGACCTTCATTTTCTCTTTAACTGACATGACGTTGTGCATTTCTATTTTGTGTAAACAAACTTGTTTACGGGAGTCGAACGCAAGACACCTTGACCTTTTATGACGTAGATAACGGTACGTACAATAATCGCCGAGGATTTCCGAATTGATTTTGCATTATTAGTCAGTGCCTAATAAAACAAAATGGTTTAGGTCACCCCTTTAACAGGCAGAAAAGTGCATATATGCTTGATAAAACATGTGTACACTGTTTTTAACTGGTATAGATGACGCTAAAAGCAAGCTTCAGTGACAGATATTTAGGGACATAAAGTGAAAGAAGCGTTTATAATACTTTATCAAGTCAAGATGTTTTTCCCAGTGTGATTTGATGAATATATAAATATTGATTCTGCGATTACTCGACGTGCTGTGCTCAAACAGTTCAGAATCTGCTTAACACGTTTCACATTGCGTGGTCGCGCCTTAATTCCATTAAGTTATGGGAAAGCTTATAATAGCAGGATTTTGTGACGGATATTTCGTCAATAAAACACGTTTACAAACATTCTTTACTGAAAAAATGCGATAACCTGTTTAAAATACCTATTAAATGTTTTAATTTTACAATATACAACTTTCTTAAGCCGAAAATGAGGTTTTATTTCAAACCCCAGCCAACCCCGTTTTCGCTTCTTTGAGAAGGGGTTGGATGGGGTATGAAAGTTAATATTCGGAACACGTAATGATGACGCGTATTTAAGAGCCACATTCCCAATTCAATAAGATAATGTCAGATATTTACACTGATAAAGGTGACATTTAACATACTTTGTTTTGTTAACAAATACTGGCGTCTTAATCATGTTAATAATAAGATATTCCATAAAGATCAACACACATGACACGAAGTTATTCACTTCTATCCGTGAAATGGAATATTCACGAATGCGAAGCATATTTCGAGATGAAATAAAATCTGTTATTCACGACAAAACAATACATTTTCTTTTCATTTTATGCTTTATGATCAAAGTGTACTGCAGCATGCAGAATATTTTTTGAGACATCATTGGCTTAGTATGATAAAATTGCTGTTTTTAATTCCCCATAACTTCTAAACTACGACTCTACGACTCATTTTCTTAGTTAAGTTATGTCCAATCCAATGATATAACTTTTATAGCAACTTTCTGAAAAAAGTGGTTAAATGATCAACTGACATTTCACTGTAAATGGCAACAATTCTTAAATACTTGACCAGTTGTAAAAACTATAGCTCAGTTTCATAGTTAGACCATTTACAGTCGAATGATATATATTAAACAGTTATTTTTTCTATCTAAACAAATAAAAAAAAAATTTGATATTGAAAAAAAAAGAGTAGTGAAAAATAAAACTTTATATTTAACATGTATGAACATGATGAAATACCACTTTCTATTTCAGTGCTAAATTCCACTATTTCACTAAATAAACGTTTTCTAGACGAAAACTTTTGTGTATATAGTATATTAGTCTAATTAAAGCAGGGTCCCCAATGATCAGTGCATGAAAAATGCTTATTTATAAATTCTCAAGTTTTTGCGTCTGTGTGATCAAGATCGATTCAGGCCGTTTCGGCACCAAACCATTTCGACATCTAGACAAATCGGCACCTAGACGTTTTGGCATCAAACCATTTCGGCATCTCTTTTAATTTTTACCCTAGACGTTTCGGCACCCATTTATATATGAGTATTATAATGCAGTAAAGAAGTAAAGAAATTAAATATTTTCTATAAGATCACTTGTAATTAATTTAAAATGCAAAGTTGATTGCCTTAATGGCAACTCCGAATTGAATTGAATGTTGTTTAACGGCTCATCAACACAGTATAGGTTATTTAGAGCCGCCCCAGAGAGAGGGGAAGGATACATAGGAATCCGGGAACAGTGCCCTAATCTTATTATCGAATAGATTTCTATGGTTCTTTAACGTGCTCGGAGGATAGACCGATACACGGGACCGCCCGGTTTACGTCCCCATCCGACGGACGAGGCTAAGGGAAAGTGAATGGCAACTCCGAAGCGGGTTTGAGCCTGAATACAACTAAAACATGAACATAAATAGGGCCTATATGCTAATTACTTGTAAAATTTAAGTAAATATGACTTTTATATTATATTGTAGCATGGTCACTGAAATTCCTTTTGTAATAGCTCAGGTGTAAATCGTTTAATTGAAAATAGTTGAATATGTTCCCTTTAACATGTATAATGTATACCATAGACCAATCAAAAATTTATCTGTATTCATAAAGCACTTTTAATTCTTCACTTTATCTTCCTGTCATCTCCATATCGACGACAACAGGTATGTGACTTGAACAAAGCCTCCACAAACTAACCCATTATCAAAAATCGTCTACATATAACGCATGCGTTATACTTTTCTTGTTATTATATACTTTCCAGTGAAATAATGGATTTTATGATTAAAAACACTCGTGAAAATATGTTTTCTCAATTCTTGATAAAAATAAATCCCATATTCACCTAAAGCAAACAAATATCCTCTAGAACACGTCAATATATATATATAAAAGACGAATCTGTCTTTTGATTGGCTGGTAATGTAAATTGTGACAAAGTATGTCCTCAGTATGCCGAAAACTAGTTGCGGAAAAGATGACTACAAATTGGTTTAACAGTCACACCTCTACGCAGTAAAGCGCAGTATGTATCAATTTCAAACAATATCTTGGTCCTACTACATAATCTACAAATTTACTCAAATGAATATCGGTTGATTCCCCAAAATATCGGCATTTTCATGCATGTTATTTTAATTTGTTCCTCAAACGAGGAGAAGCGTTATATTACACATCTCCCACTGTAAGTTAAAAGACATGTTTAGGTATAAATAAATTTATCACATAACGTCCCTTGTTAGCAGTGTCGAACACCCATTTAATATTCTATTGTATGACACACGTGTAATACAACCTGGAACGATTTTGATTGGTTGAGTTAAACCTGTAACACTACGCAAGTTTATTAACTGAAACTATTTTATTTATTACAAATTCACCTAGATCTGAGTCATATACTTATTATTTGTGACAGCTTATAAAAATAATGCACGTTATACAAAACATTGTTGTTGGTTTGTTAAAAAGTTGGCGTAGACTGCTATTTGTAAAGAGGTAAAACACGAACTCTTTTATACGCAACGTTATGTGTGAGACGCGACGCTACGACGTCACATATTTTATGACGTTTTGGCGCTAAAGCGTGTCTGACGTCGTGGCGGTTCTATGTCCATCTGAATTATTTTTTACTAATTTGATTGCAACGTTATGTGATAAAAAGGATCTTAAACTCGTTCCCATTCCATTATAAGATTTATGAAACTCGTTATGAATTATTTCTAATTTTAACTCGCCAAAAGGCTCGTTTAAATTAAAATAATTCATAACTCGTTTCATAAATCTTATATGAAATGGGAACTCGTTTAAGATCCTCTATATATACAATATAATGTATATTAATGTTATTGCTTTTTTTACAAATATCATGTATATACAAATATATAAAATGCATGTTTGTTTTTGTTAACTAGTTTGCAAACGAAAATATTTGTATAAATTAAGTCTTTCTGCAACAAAGAAAACTAACATTATATTGTATTTTAGTTTGTATCCTACAGTTGAAGTCTAAACAAACATAATATAGAATACATTATTAAACATAATAAAATTAACAATCAATTTAAATAAATATTGTATCAAAGCAAACATAACGCAAACCGGATATTTATTCATTCGTCTAGTTACGTGAAAGCAATGTAGTACATATACATATACATATATAACATGCACCAACATGTGTGTACACTGCATAATAAACATCATTAAAATACATAAAGATAAACCAGGTGAATTTGACCTTAACCAGTCACTTTTGAAATGGGTTCCTCAGTTTTAACTACAAAAAAGAAAATACAGTAAAAGAAACGTTTTTATTTCAAATTGTAATTCAAATAAATTGTAATTCAAATAAACGCTTACTTACGACAACACAGAAGAAATAACATAGAACGGCTGAGGTAGATGTGCAGCAGACAGCGTCTCTAATCCCGGATTGGATGGGAGTTGTATATATACCCCAATCGTGAGATTTAAACTGAGGATCGGTGCTAATGAAGTCTCAGACGAATTATTTATGGAATAAAAGAAGTGACAGGTAGAAGTTTCGTCTTATAATTACCACTTTCAAGCTGTACAAATCCTGAACATTTGAAAATCCGGACATTTGCAGATAAATTAAAACTCAGGTAATAGTGAGCTTAAGGACTTCTTTTACATAATTGTACTGGTTTTAACCTTATATATTTGACCAGATGTATCAACGCGTATGTCATATAATGGTAGTATGTTACAGTAAGTATTTGTAATATGCGGACATTTCTCCGTTAAAGGGACACACGGCAATCTTGAAGTGTTTGAAATTGGTGTCTCGATTTATATATTCTGCATCATTTTTACTTTTACCCTGGTTATATTTAAATAAATCAAATTATTCACTATTTCGTCTTATTATACTGCACATTTTAATATATTATTGGTGAAATAATATCAAAACTTAATAATATGCAATAACAAATTGCTTAATACTAATCTTATTATTAATATTAATGATTGAACAAATGCAAATTTTACAGAAAAACTAGCGGGACGCCATGCATTTTTAATAAAAAATAAAGATTGCCGTGAGTCCCTTTAAAGAGGCAAATGAGTATCGACTGAGCGTTTGTTGTTAAGAAAAAATATCACGTCTGCGGAATCATCTAGATACTTGATACACATTTCCGTTAGAAACACTTTTTTGTGGGGTATTTTTTGTGCAGCCAGCTTGTGTTGAAAAATACAACCCTGTTATGAAAAAAACACACAAAAAACATAACCCTGTAATACTGCACCAGAGTCAAAGATATTTGACGAGAGAACTTAAAACCTGGAACCAATCAGATTGCAGATCGTGGCATTTGTTATATACTTTTTAATACCGCAACAAACCAACAGTTGGCACAGTCGGTTAGAGCGTCGTCTACTACATGTACGTGCCTATGGTTATATATTAAAGGCAACACTTTTGAAACCATACAATGTTAATGTTCAAAAACATATTATACGAAACTACTACGAAATACATCTGATTGATTCCGGCAATTTGGCATTTGAGTACTTTGTTAATGTACAATTTGCTCTATCACGTGACTTCTGTCGTTTATAATGCCTTTAATGTGATAAAGCAGTAACCGTATTCTTCGTAGATAATCGGCCACCGATTAGTCACTGATCTATATGTCCCCTTGTCATACTGCAAAGAAAATTCTCAGGATTTCATTGGTCAATGCGCCGTAGACATGAGCCTACGTCTCGAAACGTGAACATAGGACGAATTCCCCGAAGGTACCCCATTACTCAACTACACAAAAACAAAATGGCGACGACAATGTTGCCGCTTCGTTTTGGAAACTGCCGATTGTTTCCTACCTATCGCTTTTCTGCGCTTTCCACTGTGTGTAAAAGTCTGAAATAATCGTAAGTGTATTTTTTTTGGCAATTTTACAGATAATAAAACGTTAACATAGTGACAAATTACGTTTATTTTATTAAAAAATCCGCAAACTTTAACGACGTTAGAGCGATGACGTCACGAAAGTAAACAACGCCTAGTTAGAGGCACGTCACGGGGTAATTGGCGCAATAAAAATGAAATCGTGTTTTTGGCTGTTTTTTTCATAAATAAATGGTTACAACTTTGAAGTATGACAAATTCGTTATTAGGATTCTTGACAGGGAACATGGGCTCACATTCCCTGCCTGGAAATATATATTCCCCCTCGCCTAACGGCTCGGGTGAATATAATTTCCAGGCAGGGAATGTGAGCCCATGTCCCCTGTCAAGAATCCTAATAACTAATAATATATAACTTACTCAAGAAAACTCATAACTTTTTTCATAACTTTTTTATTTGTCTTAGTAAAAGTAAAAGTAAAAATAAAAACGAAAACACAAGCAATGTAGGACAGTCGGATGTACCACTTAATAATTGAGCATTGCAGTTAAGTTTAAACCTCCATCAGGTTATTGACGAGACATTTATGTATATATATTTCAACTAGAAAACATATACAAATTATGTTAATATTGTTATGTATCGGAGGGAGGTATGTGCAGACCTTACGGGATAACAATAGTTCATGTATAGACATGCATCAATATCAAATATATCAAATATGCACCATTATGTATTTTTATATACTTGCATCAATATATTATCAAATATGTACCATTATATATTTCATTTAGATACTTGTATACATCAGTATAATTTCAAGTATGTAAACTCTTGTATTTCCTATATACACATGTAACAGTATTTTCTCAAATATATACACATTTTTGCACATACGCACACATATATACCACACACAAACATACACATATTATTTACACATATATGTACATATATACATTTTATACGGCTGTAGACAAATAATTTAAAACATTTTCTAGAACATAAATATTTACATAAACAAGAGGCCCAAGAGGGCCTGTGAACCCTCTACTGGCTAAAATGGCTCTTTTATCTAGGGTTGTCATCATATAATTCCTATGAGCACTTCTTTTAAACTAGAAAACCACGCCCTACATGTCGAGCCCTACTATAAAGGTCCAGATTTTTGATTTGACCAATACCAATGTCAATCCCAAAAGGTATTTAATTAATGTCATTAACAGTGGGGGATGCATGTCATAGCGGAGATCAGACGTGACCTATATTTCGTCGAAAGTAAGTCACAGCTTCCCGAAATTTTGCACATGACGTTAGAAGCATATAAGGAAGATTCTGGTGAAGTTTGGTGAAAAGAGCAAGATATGCATGTCGTAGCAGAGACCAGACGTGACCTGTATTTGTCAAAATAGGTCACAGCGACCCGAAATTTTGCACATGACGTTAGATGCATATGAATAACATTCTGATGGAGTTCGGTGAAAATCCTGGAAGAAAGGAGCAAGATAAACATGTCGTAGCGGTGACCGTACGTTACCAATATTTTGTGAAAAGTAGATCAAAGCGACTAGAAATTCTGCATATGATGTTAAATGCATATAAGGAATATTCTGGTGCCGTCTAGTGAAAATCCTGGAAGAAAGAAGCAAGATAAGCATGTCGTAGCGGAGACCATACGTGACCAATATTTTGTGAAAAGTAGGTCACAGCGACCAGAAATTCTGCATATGATGTTAAATGCATATAAGGAACATTCTGGTGAAGTTTGGTGAAATCTCTACGAGAAAGAAGCAAGATACGCATGTCGTAGTGGAGAGTGGACGTGACCCATATTTCATCGAAAGAATTTCGCATATGACGTTAGATGCATATAAGAAACATTCGGTTGAAGTTTGGTGAAAATCCTGTGAGTAAAAAAGCAAGATAAGCATGTAGTAGCGGAGACCGGACGTGACTTAAATTTGGTCGAAATAAGGTCGCAGAGACCCGAAACTTTGCAAAGTTTGGTGAAAATCATGCAAGAAAGAAGCAAGATCAGCATGTCGTAGCTGAGAAAGGTTATGACCTATATTTCGTCGAAAGTAGGTCACAACGACCCGAAAAAGGAACATTTTGGTGAAGTTTGGTGAACATCCTGCAAGAAAGAAACAAGATACGCATGTCGCAGCGGAGACCAGACGTGACCTATATTTCGTCGAAAGTATGGGACTGCAACCCGAAATTGTACAGGTGATGTTGGATCTATATAAAGAACATTTTGGTGGAGTTTGGTAAAAATCATGCATGTAACGAAGAAGATATTAAGAAATTAAAATCGGACGCACGGAAGAATGGACAGACGAACATGCACTTGGACGACATTTTGATAGCTAATTCGAGATCCGCAAACGGGTTCAACAAAATTGCAATACCTTACTCATAACAAAAGTTACTGAGCATAAACCACTTTTACTAGTTTTAGTAACAATGACATTGACTTTAAACCCAGTGGCCCCAAATGCAATCCCAACATTTATTTCCATATAATCTACCAACCCAGCAAATTCCACCGCAGTACCTCACTCATAACAAAAGTTATTGAGCAGAAAGCATTTTTTATTTTTAATAGCAATGACCTTGACCTTGAACCCAGTGATCCCATTTGCAATCCTAACTTTCCTTTCTACAGAAGCTACCTACCCGGCAAGTTTCATTACAATGCCTCACTCAGAACAAAAATTATTGAGCAGAAACCCGTTCTCTATTTTTAGTAACAGCGACCTTGGCCATAACCCCAGTGGCCCAAAATACAAATACAACCTTCCTTTCTATATAAGCTACCTACCTTGCACGTTTCATCACAATATCTCATTCGTAACAAAAATTATTGAGCGGAACCCATGAGTTTGACCCAAGTTCCCAATATAGCATATTGTATATTTAAAAAATCAAGGGCCATAACTCAGTTATTACTTATCCAATCTGGTTGGTTTTCAAACTCGTCCGAGCTTCCATTTGTCAACAATCTGGTAAAGTTTGAAAAAGAGCGGATGAAAAAAGAAGGCCCTATCGTGCTAACGAGGCCAAATTATAGAATATTTCAAAATCAAGGGCATTAACTCAAGTGCAAATGGTCCGATCTTACTGGTCCTATCGTCTTAACAACGTTAAATATAGCAATTTTAACTAATCAAGGACCATAACTCCGGTGTTACTGGTTCGAACTGGATGGTTTTCGAACTTGTCCGAGCTTTCATTGATATTAACAATCTGGTCAAGTTTGAAAAAGATCGGATGAAGGTGCTGTCGTGTTAACGAGGCAAAAGTTAACAGACGGACGGACGACGGATGGACGACGGACAACTCACCATTCCATAAGCTCTGGCTTTCGGCCAATAGAGCTAAAAAGGAAGAAAATTGTAAAGAGAATGGTTTTAAGCATATTTTATTGCATTTGTTTTACAAAGTATGCAAATGGGTCGGGCCACAAGTTTTTACAACATTAGTTACAGCCCTTCCAAAAACAATTTAAATTACAAAGAACAATTTTAATGTTATGGCTATAGTAAAAATATTAAGTAACAATGAATACAGAGGATAGATGAACTAAAGTTTACAAATGTAGACGTAAACAGTTGTCACGATAGTTGGGTGAAAGAAAAGAAAAAAAAAGAAAAGAAGGAGGAGAAGAAGACATAACATGTTTTAATACGAGTACATAAGGTCAGTCCGAACACACTGCTGAGTTGTTTTTATACTCGTTAAAACGCCTGGTGTCTTTTATATATGTTCGCACAGCTATAAAAACTATTTCATTTTCTTTATCACTAAAATCTGTATTGTCAACACACAACTTTTCAACGTTCAACGGATGGAACGGTCTGGTTGATATAAACAGGTTACGCCTCTGTTCAATAAATCGACGACATTTAAAAAGAAAATGTTCAGCATCTTCTTTGTCTTGTCCACAGTCGCATGTTGGTGATAAACGTAAATGGTTCAAATACAAATCACCATTAAGGTTGCTGCATAAGTTCCGAATGCGAGCATGAATTACAGAAAGTGATCGTGAGCCGCATAAATAAAACGACGGGACTGTGGGACGCTTAAACATTGTATTTAGGAGACAACCTTTAAATGATACTTATTCACGAACATGCGTAGGTAGATTATTCCAAAGACTTAATGACGAAGGGATAAATGATTTGGAAAATAACTCGATTCTCCTTATCGGTGTTACTTAGTCATCGGAGTTCCTCAAGTTGTAATTATTAATATCTCTAACAAACTGAGAAAACAAGTTATGTACACTCTCGGGCAACATGTTATTTTTAGCTTTAAATACAGTTATAGGTTTCTGAAATCTTCGTCTGTCATCCAATTTCGACAATTAATTTGTTAATAGATACGGATCGAGTCAAACCGGTAACAATACGCGCAGCTTCATATTGCAGTTTTTCTAAAGACTTTCTCTCACCGACAGTACAACCGTCCCACACTGTGGAAGCATACTCTAAAATTGGTCGCATATATGATATATATAGTTGATTCATAATTTTTTGACCTACTTTGTATTTTAAAATTCTCATTAGGCCTAAAACGTTGGATGCTGAGGTTAGAATGTTTTTAATATGTTCATGTTACCATTATTACTTAAAGTCAGGCCTAGATGTTCGTGATGTTCTACAAATGTTAGTAGGTCATTAAAAAATAAATTTGGTTGTCTGATGTTATTTGTTGACGTTGTAAATAACAGTTTTATTTGGGTTAAACTTTACTAACCATGTTTTAGCCCATTCAGACATAATTTGCAAGTCATGATTTAATAAACCGTCCATATCTTCTGTGTTAGAAGTTGAGACTGAAAGCGAGCTATCATCGGCAAATAATCTAGTAATGCTTCACATGTTCAGCATATCGTTTATGTAAGTTAAAAGGAGAAAGGTTGAGAAGTAGACAATATCGTTTTACTTTGTCGATTGTTGTGGTGTCCCGTCATTTTGGAATATTTCATTGAGGTTTAGTAAAATTCAATAAGTCTGTATCTTTTCACTTGTTTACGTAAGACGTTCGTGCGTTCTATTTTACATTAGACTATCCTTGTCAATAGATACTAAAGGACATTGTTGTACATGTCGCGTGCAGTTTTGTAAAGGCCAAAACCAGTTTCCTGCAATCTATTTCAATCGATTAGTATATGGCATTATCCAGACATTAAGGTCGGAGGTTCAATAGTTTTATATAAAGGATGGTACACAGGAGGTATTTATTAATTAACGACCCTCTAAACACAAATCGTTTTAACAACAGTGAATGCACTGATCGGTAGGATAAATATTTACCCTAAGTTGTTAATAAAATGGAAAATTGAAGTTATACCTGCCCCAAATCATGAATTTGAATCGATTGATGCAGTACCGTTCAAAATAACAAAAAAAACTACTTTGGTTACATGTACAACATAGAATCAACCATAGCATTCTGGGAACTATCTATTGACCAAAATGAAATCATAGATAACAATGTTTTAAGCTTTTATAATATTTTACAAGAAACCATTCATCACCAGTTTTGGAATTGTGAAGTTGTAAGACAGTTTTGGTTAGAACTGGTATAATACATCAAGTATAAATGTAATACAACATTGACATTTTAGTCAGAAATAGATATTCTAAATATTTTATTTATTAACACAAATGCAAACACAACTCCCATTTTTAAATAATTAAAAAAAACAAAAACACAAAATTATGTCTTTATACAGAGTGAAAAGTGGACAGCACGTACACATTTAAAAGCAGAACGATTTGAAGCCATGTTGAGTCAATATATCGAGATAAGATTGTCCTTTGTTTTTTTCAGTCCCACAGAGGAGATAACACTGGTATTATAGGTATGCAGTTCATACAACTTGCAAGTCGAGGGTTCAATGCAACACTGTTATAACTGTACACCGTTTATAAACCTATTGATGACGAGGTATATATAACTTACATACTTTGAGAATCCAGACTTTATCGACATAAGCTTCGAATTAAGAGTTACCAACTCCTAATTTATTTTGCGCATATTCACTCACGGCTATTTTAAAAACCCGTTAATTAAACAACACTTCTAATAGGCACACATACGTTATTTATTATAAAACCTGAACACTTAGATAGAGATTTGATAAACGGTTTTGTTGTGTAATTTTGTCGTTATTTGGCGGGTAAATTGCTTTAACGGTTTGTTCTATTGTACTTTTGTTGCTCTGGCTTCTGCCAAGTCACTGAGTACTTGCTTTGTGGCTTTCTTGGCCCTTTTCTTTATTCAGCTATACCTTTCATTTATGTGTTATACATATATTTCCTGTTAATGACGCCTTGTTTGTTAGAGGAATATAACCTGTCGGTGATATCTTTATTTACACTGCCCCGTTTAATTGGGCAAACCATAGGGTAAGAGTGAGGTTTGGAGCTCCGAAGAACCTGTTTTAAACCCCCATTGGACTGTTGTGCCATTGACCGTTTCAAGGCAGTAGCGTACTTTAACTGATTGCTTTAACCTCATTCACACTCGTAACTCATCGTTTTAATTAAGATATATTAGACAAGTTAATATATGCTTACGTATATTAAGTATTCATAAGGGCATTAGGGCAAATAAGCAGATAAGACGAACTTAAACAGGTAATTAATAAATTGGAAGTCTATTTTTTGTTCTGATAACACGATTACGTAAGCTTCCATCCTAATTAATGTAATTCACAACACAAGCTTCCCGCCCGGTAGCACAAAGGAAATGATACAATATTATAGAAAGATTGTGTAAGGACAGTAGATTAAATTTCCAATTACGTCTATGACAAAGATTGTATGATCGTTTATATCTTATAAGCTACGTACTAATTTTTATATTTAGCTCCCCTGAGCCGAAGGCTCAAAGTGAGCTATTGTGGTGACCGCTTTTGTTCGTCCGTCCGTAGTCCGTCATCCGTTAGCTCTTGCTGAAACAACTTCTCCACGGACAATTTTGACCAAATTTCAATCGGATGATACTGAGGACAATTCCTTCCAAACTTGAACACCTTAGGTCAATGCGACATCCAAGATGGCCGCCATTACCATATATGGTCAAAACCCTAAAAATTCTCTTCTCAAGAACCGATGAACAGATTTTGACGTTTTTTTTACAGTAGTCGCACCATCAGTCCGTCCGTCCGTCCGTCCGTCCGTCCATCAGTCCGTCCGTTCGTTCCTCCGCACAATCTTGTCCGGTAAATAACTCTGATATGAAAGGATGGATTTTCAAATAACTTGGCACAAGTGCTCATCACAATAAGACGACGTGTCGTGCAAAATCCAGGTCCGTGGCTCCAAGATCATGGTCACACTTAAAGGTCAATCGCGCGCAAAATCCAGGTCCGTCGCTCCAAAGTCACGGTCACATTAAGAGGTGAAATGTCAAAAAGAAGTATTGTCGTGACCGGTAAATAACTGTGACATTCGTGGAGGGATTTCAAATAACCTGCCACAAGTGTGTACAACAACAAGATGACATGTCGCGCGCAAAAACAAGGTCAGTAACTTCAAGGTCAAGATCCCACTTGGAGGTCAAATGTCAAAAAGTCCTTTTGTGTCCATATTTCATGTCCGGTAAATAATTCTGACATTCATGGAGGGATGTTCAAATAACTTGACAGAAGTGTTAACCGCAACAAGACTATGTCAGTAGCTTCAAGGTCAAGGTCACATTTAGAGTTCAGAACATGTCATATGTCCCTGTATTTGAAGTCATGTCCGGTCTATAACTGTGTCATCATGTGAAGGCTTTTTATATAACCTGGCAGAAATGTTCACTAGAACAAGACGACGTGTTGTGCGCAAAACTATTTGTCCATAGCTTCAAGGTAAAATTACACTAACTTAGAGGTCAGAAGATACATTATGACCGTGTATTTGAATAAAGTAATATTGGTTGTGTCCGGTGTATAACTTTGCTGAACTTTTACCTGACCTTACCATTATGCCCCTGCATATTTATAAACATGGTTCAAACTTATGATGTCATCACAGTTTTGAGATGGGTGCATAAAACATATCGTTCATATATTCACAAACCACTTCGGGGGCATTTGCCACTTACAGTGATATTTCTTGTTATTTATAAATGATCGCCAACTCCTAGACTACAACAGTTGTACAAACGAAGTTCCTAGTGTCACAAATGGTGCACCCTAGAACCGGTTTAAACCCCCAGTGGCCTTTGTTGCCACTGACCGTTCCAAGGCGGTAGCCCTATTGTCAACCCTTTTGTGTTTGTGATGTCGTTTGCATTTTTTATTACTTTTGCCTTCTCGTTTGTCTGTTTGCGTGTTTGTTTTTGTGTTTTGTGATTGACTGTCGTCTTTGAATGCTGCTTTCCCTGTCCGATATTTTTATCTTTCTTTGCCCGGGGTTCCAAAGTTTGTATATGGAGATTTTACATGTTTTATATAGACTTATATAGAGAATTAAAAATAAATTATTCTCTAAAAGCAAAAGAAGTATATCGCATGTAGCATTAGCTTATGGTCCTCTATAAAGTTTGTTCAGATGGTGATCTGTGGTCAAATCTTGTCCCGCCTCGGGGATCACAGATTTACATGGAATAATATAGCAAAATCTTTAAAAACTAATTATTCTCAAAAAACCGTTTGGTCAGTTTTGACCAAAAAACATGTTTTTGACCAAACTTCACATGGATGATCCTTAGGTCAATGATTTTCAAATTTGTTAAAATAAGTGCAACGCCATATCCAATATGGCCGACGTTGAAGTGGAGGGGTGTTGGAGTGTGTGTGTGGGGGTGGTGGTAAACAACATCTCCTCCGAAACTGCTAGCCAATTTTGACAAAATTTCACATGGATACAACTGAGGTCAATGTCTTTCAAAATTATGCAAATTAGGACAGTGCAACATCCAAGATCGCCGCCATGACCATATATAATCAAAACTTTAAAAAAATCTTGACAATTTACAACACATTTTGACAATTTGTATTTATAAATGATCACCTACTCCTAGACTACAAAAATTATACAAATGAAGTTCCTACGGTCAAAAATGGCTGTGCACTGGGGTTCTAAAGTTTATATATGGAGATTTTACATGTTTAACATAGAGTTATATATGGAATTAAAAGATCTCTCCTATGTATGTAGCATTATCTTATAGTCCTCTATCAGGTTTGTTCAAATGGTGACCCTGAGGCCAAATCTTGCCCCGCCCCGGGGGTCACATTTATACATAGAAGTATATATGAACATCTTTTAAAAAAATTATTCTCCAAAACTGCTTGGTCACTTTTGACTAAAATCCTCTTCAATTGTACGATGACCGGACAGCTTGTGGACCCTCTGATGACGCCTACCTACAGCCCATTGGGACGGTGGAGTTTGATGTTTGTCTATGATCTTTCATGTCGTGCCCTTAATGGTTTATTTTCTTGTTGCTCTGGCTTCTGCCAAGTCATTGAGTACCTTCATTGTGGCTTTCTAGGCTATTGTTTTTTTGTATTATATTTACACGAGCATATTTGTGTTTTACTTATATTGCCTATTGATGCTGCCTTGTTGGTTAGAGATTAGATCATGGCGGGAATTTCTTTATTTACACTGTCCTGTTTTATTGAGATGACAGTAAATGAGGTTTGGTGCACACTAGAACCGGTTTAAACCCCCAGTGACCTACTTTGCCACGGACCGTTCGAAGGCGGTAGCCCTATTGTCAACCCTTTTGTGTTTGTGATGTCATTTACATTGATTATTACTTTTGCCTTCTTGTTTGTCTGATTGCGTGTTTCTGTGTTTTGTGGTTGACTGTCCTCCTTGAATGCTACTTTCCCTGTCCGATCTTTTTATATTTCTTCAGATGGATGATTTTCAAATTAGGGCAACGCCACATCCAATATGGTCGCCGTTGGGGGGAGAGGAGGGGGGTGGAGGGGTGGGGGGGGGGGTACACATCCAATATGGTCGCCGTTGGGGGGGATGTGTGGAGAGGATAAACAACATCTCAGAAAATGCATGGCCAATTTTGACCAAATTTCACGCGGATGATTCTGAGGTCAATACCTTTCAGAATTATACAAATTAGATCAATTCATTATCCAAGATGGCCGCCATTACCATATATCGTCAGAACCATAACAAAACATCTTCTTATGAACCACTGAATATTTCGACAGTTTTTGTTGATATATGATTGCCTACTCGTATACTATAAAAGTTGAACAAATTAATTTAACATACATTGTTTACATGTATCGGGATTTTAAAAAAACTTCTCTGAAAGCATAACGCAAAGAGCTCTCATATATGAATGAATGAATGAATGAAATGAATGAAAGTCTTTATTTACAGAGGGTAACCCAATTAGTATAAACTAATCTTCCTTGGGGCCCTCTAAAGCAATATTTACATACATACAAATACATAATTATATAGCAATATAACAATCAGCATAACAAATTCAAAGTTAGCATTATTCATAAACATGATCAACATGATAACAATGTTACACAACAACATAATACATACATATGGCGGCAGAGGTTTAACTTACAGACTTACATATGGCCATATTTACAATTTTAGCTTTATGACTGTTGATTCGAATTTATCCACTTAGTATAATTTACTGTGAAACTTTTAATACTTTCGCTCTGTCTTATTTCATTTGGAATGTTATTCCATACTTTTACCCCAGAGTAAGACATACTCCCTTTAAAAAGTTCTATATTTGGTTTGGGTATTAAAAAATCCGATTTATTTGAAGAACGTAAATGATTTGGACGCCTGACATTGTAATTGAACATATTTTGAATATATGACGGGACTGCATTTTGCGATACCCTGTACATAAATTTGGCTTTATGAAGTGAAACCCTCTGTTCAATATTAAGAGAATTAATTATATTTAAAGCCTCGCTTAAAGTGGTATATTGTTCACCTAGAATGATACGACATGCTCTTCGTTGTAATCGCACTAAAACCTGGATATTTGATTGTTTTGTACTACCCCAAATGATACTACAATAGTCAAGATGTGGTTGGACATAGGCTTTGTAAAACATTATTCTATAATTAACAGGAATAAATACTTTAATTCTTGATAATAGCCACAAATTACTAGATATTTTCTTCCTAAGAAATTTTATATGCGTATCCCATTTAAGGTTTTCATTTATATATATGCCAAGAATTTTATCACCTGTTGTGATTTCCAGATTTAAGTCTTTATATTTCAAATTTAGAGGTTGATTAACTAATCTTGTCCGTTTCTGGGGTGTCGTTATCAATATTACTTTTGTTTTTGAAGCATTTAATACCATACCATTGTTTAGACACCATGTACTGACGTTATTCAAAGCAGCTTGTAAATTCATTTCAACTTCTAATTTAGATTTATTTATGTCATATATTGTAGTATCATCTGCATACATATCAACGTTTGAAACATTATCCTGTACATACATAGGCAAGTCATTTATGAATAAAATAAATAAAAGAGGCCCTAGAATAGACCCTTGCGGGACCCCGCATGTCGTAATTTGCTTATCAGAGAGAACACCGTTTAAGTTCACCGCTTGAGTTCTATTTGTAAGATAAGACTTGAACCATTTAATAGTATTATCTCCACATTTGTAAATTTGTAATTTTTTTAATAGTATTTCGTGGGAACATAAATCGAATGCTTTAGAAAAATCTAACATAACAACGCCTACAAATTCTCCATCATTTAAAGCTGTTAACCATTTATCTATCATACATACTAATGCTGTTTCGCAGCTATGTTTTTTTCTAAACCCACTTTAGGATTTACATAATAATTTATAATGATTAAGGTAATTAACAAATGAATCATGCACATGTTTTTCAATCAATTTTGAAAGAGTAGGTAAAATTGATATTGGCCTATAGTTATTTCCATCATTTGATGAACCTTTTTTAAATAAAGGATTAACTTTTGCGCATTTCCATTCATCTGGGAAAACACCTATTGTATTTAGCATTAGCTTATGCATTTTACATTTATATCTGTACAATTTGTTGTCCACCCCAACCCTCACAAACCTATGACTGGGTGAATAAATCAAAAAGAAAAGTCCCTCTCGCTTTGTATTATTCACATATCCGTCCAATTCCATACAAACATTCTCTGTAAATACGAAAAACCAAATTTTGCAACTTTACCTTATGTCGTACAAATATTTCAATCTAATAATCAATTGCACTTAACTACTTTTTCCTCTTTGCAAAAATTCTCAGGTGAGCGACTCAGGGCCATTTGGATCTCTTGTCTTTGTTACCTTACAATGTTAAAATTCAGTGCTGATGGCGATGGACATTGTAAACTCTTTATGCCTCAATAAAAAATTAATTGAATTGAATTGTTAAAATGTAGCACATTAAGCGTATTTTATAAATCAGCCCAAGAGTCGGTCATTAGAACGACATCATCAGCATATAATAAAATACAAGCTTTTTACTGTCCGCTACATCTATCCCACTAGGTTTGAATTGTCACAATATAATGAAGGTTCCAATAATGCGTGCAAAATAATAACTGATATATCACACCTACTTTTCGTCTGAGAATCAAGAGTAAAGACGGTTTTGAACGCTTAAAACAATAGTTAGTCCAGTCGATTAAGTTACAGTTTGCATAACACAAACAAGCTGTTTTCACAAACATTTCTACATAAGAGATGTTTGCTTTACAGGTAATTTACTTAAAAATCTTATACTTATCTTGAAAGGTTTACAATTGAACCCTATATTGTCTCTCATAAGAACAAGAATGGAATATCCGTTAACACTGAATTCTTTGTTCTTTGACAAAGTGTTATCCAGCTTGTTAAATAAAGAAAGAGATTGTTATCTGGTTATAGAGCACTGAAATATCACTTTTATTCATTTCTTTTGTTTTCAGTGTATACGATTATATAGTTATTTATTCAGTCTTGATCATTTAGTTAACAATGTTCAGTAACACGGGATCAACCAATCTATTTGATCAGGTCTTCGTTGCTGCAGTTGTAAAAACAAAACTAATCTGATCGCTAAATGCATATCTAAAACAAAATCTTTTTATTCGAATAGAGTAATACGCTGAAGACATAACGCTACAGAACCTATAGTGTAAATGTTATTGACTTATGAATAATGAATGACACGGAAAAGAAGCTTCAGTTAGCTCCCTTGAATGTGACTGTAGATGATTCTTACACCATAAAAAGTAGGGGTGTGTTCTTCGGTTTGAGATAATTTTAATAATTGCCCATGGATATTTTCTTTTCCTGTTGCAGGTGAGAAAACAATAGTGTGAGATTGGATGAACAGCGATTAGACGACACTGACAGCAAAATGTGACACATTTGTGGGTGCTCAAAATGCGTATGAAGTTAGGTGCAAACCGTTTAGAGAAAGCCGAAAAGAGTACATTGCCCGACACCACTCACATTAAAAAAAACAAAGTGGGCTATGTAACAGATTTTGTGGATTTTTATGAGCAGCAGTTACTGTATTTTACCAAAAAAATACTTTTGGACTGTAAAAGTTTCATTCAGAATGGAAAATTGGACTTTACTGCCTATGACCAACACAGTAAAATCGAAGTGTGGTGTGAGACCTTCAGTTCGACAAACATCCAAGAATACGGTTTTTAAGACAGACATCAAAAAAAAAACATCATCTTTTTCATCTAGCCTTCCTTCAGGCACCATTGAAAATACGACTTTCTAATATATATGTCATTAAACAATAATTGTTTTCCGGAACGGGATTTGAACCAGATACCTTGAGCTCTTGTTTGCCCTTCAATACCTGAATATAACCACTACACCTTCGATATAATTTGTTATGTTGATATTTCATATCATATCTAACACCAAATAGTGTACACTAGACTAATTATCAGACATATTTTGTGTCGGAATCCTTGTTTGCATTTGATAACATGTAGTTTCATTTACGCAACGTTACTTTACATGTGCAACATGATGGCCTATACATTATATTGATACATCATGAGGTGCGGTATTGATACATCATGAGGTGCGGTATTGATTCATGCATCACGAGGTGCGGTATTGATACATCATGAAGTGCGGTATTGATACATCACGAGGTGCGGTATTGATACATCATGAGGTGCGGTATTGATACATGCATCACGAGGTGCGGTATTGATACATCAAGAGGTGCGGTATTGATACATCATGAGGTGCGGTATTGATACATACATCACAAGGTGCGGTATTGATACATCACGAGGTGCAGTATTGATACATCATGAGGTGCGGTATTGATACATCACGAGGTGCAATATTGATACATCATGATGTGCGGTATTGATACATCACGAGGTGCAATATTGATACATACATCACGAGGTGAGGTATTGATACATCATGAGGTGCGGTATTGATACATGCATCACGAGGTGCGGTATTGATACATCACGAGTATTGATACATCAAGAGGTGCGGTATCGATACATCATGAGGTGCGGTATTGATACATGCATGACGAGGTGCGGTATTGATACATCACGAGGTGCGGTATTGATACATCAAGGGGTGCAGTATTGATACATCATAAGGTGCGGTATTGATACATACATCACGAGGTGCGGTATTGATACATCACGAGGTGCGGTATTTATACATCAAGAGGTGCGGTATTGATACATCACGAGGTGCAATATTGATACATGCATCACGAGGTGCGGTATTGATACATCAAGAGGTGATGTATTGATACATCATGAGGTGCGGTATTGATACATCACGAGGTGCAATATTGATACATGCATCACGAGATGCGGTATTGATACATCACGAGGTGCGGTATTGATACAACATGAGGTGCGGTATTGATACATGCATCATAGGTGCGGTATTTGATACATCACGGGGTGCGATATTGATATACCATGAGGTGAGATATTGATACATCATGAGGTGCGCTATTGATACATCATGAGGTGGAGTATTGATACATCATGTGGTGGGGTATTGATACATCAAGAGGTGCGTTTAAGAATGTAGCCTGGCTACACACTAGGCAGTATAATTAGGCCATATAAGTTTAACTTACTAATAACAATAATAGTGGTGATGATGATGTGGATGATGATGACGATAGTGTCTGATATTGCTGTTGTTCAGAGTGCTAATGTACGAACGTGATAGTATTACGTATGTAATAGTTATTATCACGTTTTAATATCACATGATGTACGTACGTTATATCTAATAAGTACGTGAATAACTTTGACCTTATATACTTGTTTGCAAGGAAGTTTAAAGCTACAGAGTCTCTATTTTAACTGGTAATATCTCATGAACAGCAATGGGTCATGTGTGAAGCAGTTTCAAATCGACGAACACCCCAGTAGTCGGTATATAAGGCAGAAATCGATGCGTAAAATATAACACATTTTTATTTAGGTAACATCGATAAACATACGGCTTCAGAATATATGTGAAAACAATTTACTTGCCCGGAACGGGATTTGAACCACTGCCGTTGCGCTTTTAAGTATTGATGGCCGTACGTTTAACCACTACACCACGGCTATTTACTGGTATGTTCTATCATTATTAACACTATATAGGCATTACGTAATAACTAGCGCACATACAAACTAATCAAGTGATAAATAACCAGTAGAGATATTGTTGTTTTGAGGCGGAATTTTAGTTTCATATTGATAACATATAGTATTACACCAAGCAATGTTAATTTACACGTCCGACGAGATCGACTATATATTTATGGATTCATCTTGAGTTGCGTTCAAATATGTTAAGTTATTTTGCTTCATATTAAATGGTAGTTTGTATACCATTTTCTCAAGAAACGTTATAGCTCAGTGGATAGAGCACCTAACTTTAAGTTAACATTAGAAGGTCGTATGTTCGAGAACCTAAAGACGCAAACAAAATGTCTTCTGTAAATCATAATGTTACCTGTGTACAGGTACGGTGTGCTCTGGTCGATGTCTATACAATAAATGATGCCCTGCTTTATATTTGCTCGCTTAAATACCCGATTTCGACATGAACTGGTGAACATCAAGTTCTCATAAAGACACGCCTACAAAGAATAAATCGATTGATATAGAAACTCTGTAGCTTTAAGGTCAAAATGATAATGGATTAATAAATCGCGACGTTAATAATAACGAGCTGCATGTTCCTTGTATCGTTTGCTTTAATACCCTTTAGTGGAGCGCTGAGGTCTAGAGGTAAAGCGTTGGACCCATGATCGAAGCGTCGTGGGCTCGATCCCCGCCATTGCCATATGCGTTGTGTCCCTGAGCAAGACACTTTATCTGCATTTGCTTACCACTGGTTCTACCCAGGAAGACATCGAGACAATCTCATTAGAATTATATCCTAATTACGCTTTGATACTCTCCACTATTCCTTTGTAGCGAACATTATGGTAGCGTGATAAAGGGTGTGATTTTAATGAGATTGACATCGAGAGTGATTTAAATAAGTTCATAGAGCTTTCGTTACAATCGATGTAAAATAAATAGGTTTAAACTAAATACACTTTCTTTCAGATTACGACGGTGTCAACTGAGCGCGCTACTCAGCGTTTTAGTGCAGCCATTCTAGAACACATGTCATATTACCACAACCAGTCATAATACACTGACATCTGGTCGACCGTTTCGACCCTTTAACTGCTGAAAACAAGGAGATTAAAAGTACCATGTTTATAAAGTCTCTGGTGTGACACGGCCGCGGATCGAACCCAAGACGTCCCATTTGCTAAGCGAATGCTCTACCACTAATTTACCGCCGCGGTTTTAGAATATGTATTATTATATTCATATGGAACGTTGTAGTACAGCAGTATACGAAGGACTATATCAATGTTACATCGCTGAACCCAACATATTAAAATGCCTGTTTTAATCACGCAATGGCGTTTTATCTGAAGAGCATTAAAGATGAATGGCCACAATTTTTGTAATATTGGTATAACTTTTCTTGATAGTCCCCTAGAGAAACATATATTTAAAACCACTATTAAGTTGTATGTAAAAACAAGCATTATTTCCATGACGTAGATACTACTTTTACCACGGCGTGGTTGCACGCGGAAATGAGGTAAATCTGAATGTATAGGTGCACAACTGTTGCCAGATAATTGATAAATACATTTACCTGTGGATTAATTTACCTGTTCAAAGTTGTCTACGTCATCAAATAAAATATTATTCTCGCTTTTCAAAGATATTGCAATGTGTGAATTATAAATATCTATTGTCGATTTAAATAAACATAAACATGTTCATGAAACAAAACATGGCTGGAGAACTTTACGCGTTTAATACAATAATTTATTTAAACTGATTGTATCAAATGTCATGCTTCTCTTTAACTCAATCATAAATTCCTTTGTAATATTATATTTTAAACAAAAAGGAAAACGTGCGTAGACTAGGGAGCTCACAGCTGTTATAACGCAGAAAATCTGATTGCGCAGTATGTTTCAAAAAATGAGGTATTTATTGAAGATAATTTAAACAAACAATACAATTTTAGTGTATCACGTTGTCTAAGCTACATTTACTTCTTTCCAATATAGTACACTGAAATGTATACGTGATACTTTCTGGTTGGAATTGAACATATATGTGCCATAAAATGTTAAGCTGTTTACAGTAAAATGCCTTACGATTACCAAGTTTAATAAAACATCACACACACCCCTGAAATATTGAGTGTTTTGAAGATTGTTATTTACGTCCATTTCCGAATGTCTGTGATAATCAAGCAGACACAACAAACTAATCTACACCGTGCAATGGTAATTCATATTTTTAACTTTTTTATTGTACGTATAGGCGTGTTTTCGTAAACTTCAAACACATCTTTTCTTGTGATTTGCGGTATAGGCTGTCATAACAAAGAGAATCTGATTGCAAAATACTACATTAAAAACAGAAGTTATTGCTTTGACTGGAAATAAATTATCACACTCTTAATACTGTTATGAAGGAAGTCCGATTTTCGAGATTTACTGCCTTAACAACATAACTTTTTAAAACATACCAATGTCATTGAAAATTGCAGAATCTAATAACAAATAAGTCCGAACATTTGCAGAACCTAAATTGTACGTAGTAATCAAGGAAATGACAAAAAATGTAGAATCTGATGAGGTAAAAGACAGGTAAATTACCGAATATATCATCATTACAACATCAAAAACAAATTTTACAACATAACAGTCACCGGCCTTGGTTTTTAGCTCTACTGGCGAAGGTCAGGCCAGCAGAGCTTATGGGATGGCGAGTTGTCCGTCGTCCGTTAACTTGGTCTTCGTTCTTAATCGGATTTTTAACAAGCCTTGCCATGGTTTTTACATCCATAAAAACTCGGACAAGTTCGAAAACCATCCAGATCGGATTAGTTTCACTGGAGTGATGGCCCTTGATTTTTGAAAAAAAAATGCAATTGTTTGCCTTGTGAACACATTAGCACCTTCATTTATTGTTTGGTCTTTACCAATATTGCACATATTGTTAATATCAATGATAGGACAAACAAGTTCAATAATCATCTAGATCGAATCAGTAACACAGGAGTCTTCATTTATTATTTGATCTTTACCAAACTTTGTCAGTGTCTTTGTATCAATGGAAGCTCGGACAAGTTCGAAAACCAGCCAGATCGGTTTAGTAATACCAGAGCTATTGCCAATAATTTTTCTGAAAAATGGCATTTTCTGCCTTGTGAACACTCTAGCACGTTAATTTATTATTTGATATTTACCAAACTTGCAAAGATTGTTATCATTAATGAAAGTTCGAGTAAGTTTGAAAACCAATCAGATCGGACAAGTAACACCAGAGTTATGGCCCTTGTTTTTCTGAAAAATGACATTTCCTGCTTGTTAACTCTCTAGCACCTTCATTTATTATTTGACCTTCACCAAATTCCGCCTGATCGTTAATATCTATAAAAGCTCTGTAAAGTTCAAAAACCAGCCTGAACGGACCAGTAGTACAATACTTATAGGCCTTGATTTTTTTAATATGCAATATGCTATATTGAGAACCTGCGGTCGTGGGTTCAAATCCCACGGGGGCTATTTTTTTTTTAAAGTTATGAACCAAGGGGGTGCAGCAAGATCTCAGATTTTGTCTCTGCCCGCTGGGCCTCCTTTCGGGGAAACTGGGTAAAAAAATAAAGGCGGGCGAGAGGGAGTAATTGGGTCAAAAATCACAAAAAAATACTCATCTTGTCCAGATGTAAATGTTTACGATTCTAGTTTGGTATGGTCTAGGGACTCGAGGCACAACATATGTAACAGATATTTTTTAAAATTCATATTTAAAGCTTCTTTGGTATCATTTAGCATTATGTGGTCTCGCCTTAATGCCATTAAGCGATGGGAAAGCTAATATTAGCAGGATTTTTAACGGATATTTCGACAAAAGAACACGATTAAAATATTTTTACCGTAAACAATGCGATAACCTGTTTAAAATTACCTATTAAATGCTTTACTTTTACAATATATGCAAACATTTAAAGCCGAAACTCAGGTTTTATTTCATACCCCAGCCAACCACGTTCTCGCTTCTTGGAGAAAGGGTTGGATGGGGTATGAAAGTTAATACTCGGACCACGTAATTGATACAAAATTATCAAATAGAGGTTATGTCATCACACTTTTTTTTTCCACTAGACGTCACTGAAGAAGGCACATATGTCTAATTTCAAAATTTCACTGAAAAGAAGCTAAATAGAGTCATTGAACATTTTAACAATTGTTTTCATAACATTATGTTAATTGAAAAACAACAATTAATTTCCGATTGCATATATGCATAACTTTAAAATCATACAAAAACAATTGTTATCCCCATTCGTGTTTTTACTTTAAAACGCAAACATATATGGACCGTACCCCACCCACTTTTGTTTTTACCGAAAAAATACTTCAAGATAAAAAAGTATGTTCTAATGCTCAAGTTTTTTTAAAACTGTATATGACCTATGACATTTCTTTCAAAACAAGTAAATTAAAAATATATAGGTCATCAGGCTTCTAATGTTTTTTTATTAAAAAATATTTAAATTACACACCTTTTGATGTTATTTTGATATTTTCACTGTAAAATACTGTAAACACACTATTGACATAAATATCGAATATAAAATTAGCTCAATATCTACTTTTATATATGTATTCCACTATTGAAAAACAGAAATCTAATCTATTCTGTAGCAAAAGGATAAATTCTACTCAGAGCTACCCATACCCCCTATTTTGCTGACAACAAAAACTGATCACAAATGACGGAACAAATATGAAAATAAAGATTTGCTTAAAATGTGTTATGATCCTACATTATATCTACCCGAATGCAAGAAATGAAACAATTATGTTGTCAAATAAAACAGAATGCAAAAAATGAAACAATTATGTTGTCAAATAAAACTATGATTTAAAAAATAAAATGTTTAGACTTGAAGATGTCACAACTTGTCCAGCCAACATCCTTAAGGATTTGTATATGCGACATAAGTTTTCATTTGTTGGCTCCATCCTCGGGAGCTCTTGTTTAAACGGAATGCATTTGATTATATTTTGGTATGATCATTTAGAGACTCGATGCACACATTTTATAGAAAAAAAGTCCTCCTGTGTAAAGGGTTCCTCTACAGGGATACAGCCTGAGGGGCTTGCTGTAATTTACTATTTCAGCATTCCGGCCTTATGGAACTTAATCCTTCTATACCCTTTGAAATTTCAAGTTTTTGTATGGTGTTTTTATTAGTTAGGATGTGTAGATGCACAATAATGTCATGGATTTATTTACATTGCCATTCATGTTTGTCTTTTTGCGTGTTTTGGGGTTTATTGTGTTCTGTGATAGCTGCATGTTCTGTTCGACCTTTCTACTTATTGTATATTATCTAGCACAAGCTAATTAATTTTAACAATATTTTATTGAAGCAATGAATGGGATTGGACAACAGGCAATGCTTATATAAGACCTCTCCCGTAAGCTAATTAGAACAGCTTAGATGACTGTAAAGTAATTATCACGTAATATTTTATTCTTTTAGTAACGTATTATGACATTATGACTGAGAAACATAGTTTAAATTGTATTTGTGTTTGATTGATTTGCTCAAGGGTATTTTCAGACTTACTGAAACATCTTATATATACATTTGTAAGGTTTATTGAAGATGGCCTCGAACCTTCATAGACCTATGACTAGGCAAATAACGTTTTCTTTCTTTCTTTTCACATCTATGATAAAGCAGTTTAATCCTCTGTCACGTGAGTGACGTCATACTGGTATAAATAAATGTTACAACGATAGTATACCGTTATTCAAATGTCAGCGCTGGCAATTAGAATTGTTGTAGAGCACAACCATTAGTATATGCATAATTGCTTCCTTTATATATGGAAAATAAATAGCAAAGAATTGGATATGTGATAACCATTCCAGGAGTTTCGATCCGGGATGAGTATTCATAATTTTCCATTGTTAAAATGTTGAGATTTTACCTTATTTTCACTAGGTGATAAAATGAGTGTTACTCGGTTTTTATCCTTAGGTTCTAATGTAAAATAAAATAAAAACATTGATAATTTTCAATATTCAACTTTGAAAGATACATATATTGAACTAATTTTCATAAATATGATTAAATATGCAGGGTTTAAAAATAATCACACTGTAATACCTTAATTTTAACAGTAAAAATGGTTATACATCTAGGATAAAAACCGAGTTTATCATCTTCAAGAATGTAGAGCTGTGTCAAATTTCTGGTTACTGATTGGTCAGTTTATTTTGATGAAGTTTTATGAAAATTATGAATTTCAATTATAGCCTGTTATTACTGTATTGTAACATAGTACATGTATAAATGTTGTGAAAAACATTGTTGCTTTGAACCCTAGAATTGGCAAGGATTGGAAACAGAAATACCACTTTAAGAAGTTTAAAATGAAGCAGGTAAACACAGTTTATGTAACCATGTTGATCTATGCTCATATTTCCTCCGAGAGGACAGTGTTGTACCGGATATTAATTTAAACAATATTTTATTCAAGTAATGAATGAGATTGGACAACAGGCAATGCCTCTCCCGTATCAAGGTACATATAAACAATACATTCATATCAAAAATAACATAAAATGTGGAATTATAATACACTTTACAATTAATGGTTTGACTATTAGTTTAGAATCTTTGAAATATTTGTACCGTACTTGCTGAATAATAACCTTTTGTCATGTTTGTAGTGCCAGAAAGAATTTAGAAAAGTGAAAAAACACGAAAAGCCAGGCACGAAAATAACCGTAGGTGGCACGTTTATTAAACTCACACAGCACTTTTAACTATTTTAATACAGCGTATACATGTACTCAAAAGCCAATGTGTTGGTTCTAAACAGGCACATCTCGACATCTGTTCTAGTGTGAACCCCGTTTCATATGACAAAAATATTATTTATCACATAAATTTGTTTCTAGGAGTGTAATAAAGCCATGGTAAGACTGGCAGTTTACAACTATTTAATTCCTTGGTTATAACTATTTATCAGAGGGAGTGACTACTGACCCGAGAAGGGTACTATTACACGCCGAGTACAATAGTATCATTGAAGGGTCAGTAGTATCCGAGGATAAATAGTTCTAATCCATTGACTCCTAAGGCATTAACAAGTAGAGCGCTGTGGTCTAGTGGTCTAGTGGTAGAGCGTTGGACCCATGATCCAAAAGTCGTGAGTTCGATTCCCGCCATTGCCATATGTGCGTTGTGTTCCTGAGCAAGACACTTATCTGCATTGCTTAGTACTGGTTCTACCAAGGAAGACATCGAGCGTGATTCAAATAAGTTGAAAGAGCTTTCGTAACAATCGATGTAAAATAAATAAGTTTAACCTGAACTAATCCATTGACTCCTAAGGCATTAAATAGTTGTTTTATTATATATCATAAAATATACGGAATTAATTTAATCCGGCAGACAACAGAAATTTGGTATATTTTATGGAGACCATCAGTTGCGCAAAGACGATACAGTGATCAAGGTTATATGACGTTTTACTGTTTAATAAAAGCGCGTCAATGACACAGTGCAACTATTGCACAGTAAAAGTATTATTGCACGGTCACGTGATGAACTATTGAACAGTTGGCATGTTGCCAATCCGAATGGTCAAAACTATTTAATCACACGTGACTGATTCTAGACCAATGAAAAACGCTTATATTTTAGAATATATAATAATATACACTACTGACACAACTTAAGAAACATTTTATGGGGATATCTATTTCTCAACTTATTTGTTTTCTAGAGCTTGAAGACGAGTTGAGAAGTTTACTGTTCGTAAGATTTGTACATTACTAAAATTTACTCCATTGGGATACCGTTTACATAAACTTCGGACAACCTTGTATTTTCGTAACCTAAATTGCTTTTACAAAATAAAATTGAATAAAGAACTTTGCTGCGACAAAGAATATCACAACCTGACTTTTATGGTGACGTTATTTACAAACTGCGCTATATCCTTGGTCATGATACTTTCATACACTCTTTATTAAACTTGACAAAAACATTATCGAAAGAGGTTATGACACTATCATTTTGCAGCGCATGCATTGGTAGTTTCGTCACTATGATTTTCTCTTTGATTGTGCAATGATCAGACATAAATGGATCCTATGATGACGTCTACCTAAATTCTGAGGGGACTGTAACGCTTGAAATATTAGATATAAAAATCGTACAGGAAAGGTAGAAGTTTGTCTCATATCGTGTCTGTTCATGCCCGTTATGGTTTATTCCCTTGCTGCTCTGGTTTCTGTCATGTATTTGAGTACTTGCTTATCATGTTTACATGGTCATATTTGTGTCATTCGTTTATTGCCTATTACTTCTGCCTAGTTTGCTAGAGGATATAACCTGGTGGGGATTTCTTCATGTTCACTGTTCCGTGTCATTGGGATGACAATAGGGTAAGAGTGAAGTACCCATGAACCTCATTTCATGGTCCGAGTATTAACTTTCATGCCCCATCCAAGCCCTTCTCCAAGAAGCGAAAGTGGGGTTGACTTGGGTATAGATTAAAACCTTAAATCTGGTTTAAATTATAGCATATGGTAAAATGAATGAATTTAATAGGTAATTTTAAACAGGTTATTGCATTTTTTCAGTAAAAAACGTTTTTAAACGTGTTTTATTGTCGATATATCCGTTTTAAAATCAGGCTAAAATGAGCTTTCTCATCTCTTAATGGAATTAAGGCAGGACCACCTAATACTGGTTTAAACCTCCATCCCCACCCAAGCGGTCTTTTTGCCACAGACCGTTCCAAGGCTGTAGTATTAAATTGTCAACTATTTGCTTGTGATGCCTTTTATTTATCCATGTAAATGGTATTTGTTTCGATGCGTGTTTTTGGTTGCCTGTTGTTCTTGAATGTGTTGTTCTTGAATGCCTGTTGATCTTGAATGCCTGTTGTTCTTGAATGCCTGTTGTTCTTGAATGCTACATTTCCTGTTTGACTTTAATACCTACGTTTACCTACGTAGATGTGACGTTATCAGTGATGTGTGAATTTCATATATCTTTATATTTTGAAATAGTTAAATATGTTGGCAAAAGTATATGCTCGGCAAGTCAACTAGTTTAATAAATTAAGTTTTCTATATAATTTTATTTGTAACAAAATCACACAGTTACACGTAATCTATTTTGAAACAATTTTCTGTAAACGCCTCGGTGAAAATCACATTCAGCTGGCATACAGGTGCACATTTATAGTATTATATCTACCTAACATGCTGCATATTAAACAACAAACATGTTTAGTTTAAACTTATTTAATTTACATCGATTATAACGAAAGCCCTTACAAGGTATTGTAATCACGCTCAATGTCTGGGTAGAACCAGTACTAAGCAAACTTATTTACTTTACATCGATTGTAACTAAAGTTCTCTGAACGTATTGTAATCACTATCGATGTCTTCCTAGGTAGACCCAGTACAAAGCAAACTGTTATACTTTACATCGATTGTAACTAAAGTTCTCTGAACGTATTGTAATCACTATCGATGTCTTCCTAGGTAGAACCAGTACTAAGCAAACTTATTTACTTTACATCGATTGTAACGAAAGCTCTTAAAACGTATTGTAATCACTCTCGATGTCTTCCTGGGTAGAACCAGTACTGAGCAAACTTATTTACTTTACATCGATTGTAACGAAAGCTCTAAAAACGTATTGTAATCACTCTCGATGTCTTCCTGTGTAGAACCAGTACTAAGCAAACTCAGACAAAGTGTCTTGCTCAAGGGCAGAGCACATATTGTCATGGCGGGATGGACCGAACCAACGGCATTCGATCATGAATCCAACACTCTACCGCTCAGCCACAGCGATCGACTTCACATGCTAAATATACTCATTGTGCCCACAAGCAGCTCGTTTGCAAGTATTTATATAATCAAAATATCCTGAACTCAATATTTAAAATGAAAATGCATAGAAAATAAGTCGAACAGTATTCAAAGAACGTAGACATCTAAACAGCAAGGTTGGCAATTGAAAATTGAAAAATTGTCTTGGAAATTTCAGTTGTAAAAAATAACGCTGGTGGTATAAACCGGATTCAAGACGGTAGCAAATCTCACACTTTCCCCAATGTCAATCCCATAAAACGGGATTATGTACGCAAGTAATAATAGGTTCATATAAAAATAGAATAAATGAAATACTATCCATCTCCCAATCACAGACTGAACTGCCAATAAAAGTGTATGATAAGTGTATTATTTGGAAACGGCCGAACACGACACATACAAAATATTGCAGTCTCGGTCTGATTCAACGGTATTGAAATATGCCAGCTGCCGCTCACGCCCTCTATCCCCGGGTTGAGCAGAACTAAACCCCAGAAATTGCAAAACAAAAATGACGGTGGCAATTATGCTATATAGAAATTGATATGAAGCTAAAAAGCTAAAAAAGTGTTTGTCTTTATTGTTGCAAGTTTGAAATCTCTCTATAAATTTGACAAGTTAATTTCCCACTTGTACACAATAACTACTAATACAGAATGTGAAGTACTGTCTTTGTAGTTCTAGTTTGGAATGTGGAAATAATTTCAATAAATGCCTTACTACTCACATCCATTTCCCCAGTGGACTATGATGACTTTAGAATTACGTGCAATTACATTCATGATAGTTAAATTAGTTCAAAATATGTTGTAAACCTTCGACTCTCACCGCTGTTAGTTCGAATCCCACTGGGAGCTCGAACTGTAAGTGAGGAAGTGTCGATTCTTACGGATGGTGTGAGGTGTACAGTACTGGTTCGACCCCGGAAAAGTGGGTGGTCTGCCTCCACCACAAACAAATCGACCGTCATATATAACCTTGCATGTGTTGAAAATGACGTAAAGCACCATACAAACAAACAAACAAGCAAACAAATCTGTCAATTTGATTGATGGTTTCTCAGAGTTGTACAGTAGTATCTGTCTTTAAAATTGTAGGAGTTATTTACACAGTTATTTAATATTTAACATATTGCTGGATTTAATATTCAAAAAGCACTAATCGTTTGAGAATCAACCTTTATCTATCTCCAGTTTTGAATAACAAAACGAATGAATGAATGGTGTTTTACGGCACGTCGACACATACATAGGCCATATTGTGCGCAAAAACTGATGAAAGATGAATAAATGAAGTAGTAATTAAAAAATAATGAAAATATATAAAGATAAAACTATTTACAAGTACGGGATGATATGGTAGTAATATAAACTATATATGTAAATCAACAAATGCCCGTCAATGGGTATATAAAACAGTTAATATATAAGAATTTGAAAATAATAACTTGCTTTGTATGTATCAGATAACCCCACAAGAGCGTGTCTGATTTATAAATAGTAGTCTTTGGCACAGTACATGCAATATTATATAACAAAATAGGGCATAATGGGGGATGTAGGCGTTTTACTGGATAATATATCTGTATAGTGTAGACGACGTGACACAGTGTTTTCTGTCAATATGATACGAACTATTCAAGTATCATTTGTAAAGCAGAATCAGAGAAAAATATACGTTTGTCTTTTTTTCTTGATATTTTATTCTCGTTTTTCTTTTATAACAAGCAAACAGGTGGGAAATGTGATTCAGTATGTATAGCTATACAAATAAGTATAAAAGTCAAACAGGAAATGCAGCTTTCACAGAACCCAGTAAACCCCTAAACACGCAAAACAAGACAAGCATTTCATGACTCATAATTTGTGCTCGATATCCCTACTATTTAAGAGTATTTTACGTTTTATTGAATTATCTTGAACGGTTTAGGAGCTATGGGTATGAATGCAAATTGCATTATCTTGGCCAATGACCTTGACCGGAAACATGCAACCCCCAAACATGGTAGAAAACGCACTATGTTGCAATCTATTTATTTGTAGCGTTTAAAGGGACACACGGCAATCTTAAAGTGTTTATCAAGCATTGAAATTAACGACTCAATGTATTTATCCGCTATCATTTTGACTTAAACCTGCTTGCATATAGTAATTATACAATATTTAGTTTTATTTCGTCTTATGCTAACTTTTGTTTAAACATATTATTGGTGAAAAATAATCAACAATTAATAATATGCAGAATCAATTTGCTTATGTTGTTTTTAGCTCGACTATTCGAATAATAGGAGAGCTTATGTAAACACTCCGGCGTCGGCGTCGGAGTTGGCGTCGGCGTCCCACATCAAGGTTTGCGTGTAAGCTGTGTTTACAAGTCTATATCTCTTACATTTCTTATCGTAGCACAACCAACATTGGCCATGGGCTTCCTCATAGCATTATCTTAAGGGCTGCATAATCAAGTTTGGTTTCTGTAACCCATGGGCTCCCATGGAACCCAAATTATGAAAATGTGTCTATTTCACATCAAATTTTGCATGTAGGCTGTGTTTACAGGTCTATATCTCTTACATTTCTTGTCCTATCTGAACTAAATTTGAGAATTGGTTTCCTTATAGTATGTTGTAAAGGGTTGCGTAAGTAATTTTGTCTTCTGCAAATTCTGGGCTCCCATGGAATCCAAATTGTGATGGCCCATAAAATGTGAAATAAAGGCAGATTTAGGTTTTAGATTTAGGAAAAGTACAACACCAACCTTAAAACACTTCTGCGACTAGGCATATCACAACCCTCATTTTATGGAGATGTGGTCTATAAACTTCGAAAGTTAAAGGGATCTGACGGGTTTCCTGAATGCTTTACAAATTTAATCAGGAAGTTCGTCAGAAAAGGAAATAACCCCTTGGTTTTACAGCGCACTGCATGTTTAGTGATTGACCCCTCTACAGTCAGCCATTACACTTCACTTTTCACTTGTGCGATGACTGGACTACCTTTTGGGACGCTATGATTGTACCTACTGAAACATCAACTAAGGGAGGTGGGTGCATGAGCTTTCGTCCCTCGGGTTTTCTGGTCGTACCCTAGATTGGTTTTCTCTTTAGCTGCAACTACTATGGTTGTTCAGTACGATTCTGGATACATCCTGAGATGTTTATTATTTTGTATGTATATCTTTAGTTGGTTTCTCTGGATGTGGACTTTATTGTTAGAGATTTCCTTTTGATGGGATGTAGTTTTGTTTACACTGTCTTGTATATTTGGGCGCTGAAGACAGGATAATAGTGAGGGTTGTGCGCATATAAAATCGATTCAAGCTAACCAGTAGGCCTTATTGCCTACTGACCGTTCCAAGTCGGTAACCCTGTCTTCACCACCCTTTCTGTTGTTTTTTGTCTCTTTCATTGTGGTTTCAAGTCCTTGGTTGCAGTACAGTGCGGACCTAAGATGCCATTGCGTTCGGACGTTGTGGTTTCTATAGGACCCTATATATCATTTTGCATGTAAGCATGTCTGCATCTATAATTTTAGTTTGGGATTTCTTATAGCATTATAAATCTTATTCATACTTTACCCATATTGGGGCATGGGCTCCCTCCTTCCCGCCCCCACTCCCTCCACACCTCCCCCCTTTTTTTTTATACATATTTCTGTGTTGTTTTAGTCAATTTACACATAGCTTTTTACACATATGTTGCCCACTCCCCCCACCTACCCCCGCCTCTCCCCCACCCTCAACCCCCACTCGAAACTCATTTTTTTATTTGTTTTATACATATTTCTGTGTTGTTTTAGTCAATTCTTACACATACCTTCTAACACATATATGATGCCCCCTACCTGCCCCCGCCTCTCCCCCATCTCCCACCCAACCACTCGAAACTCAAATATATATATATATTTTTACATATTTCTGTGATATTTTGGTCAATTCATTCAAAGCTTTTTACACATATATGTTGGCCCCCGCCTCTCCCTCTCACTCCCCCCGCCCCCACACACACATCCACCCAACTCTCTATTTTACACACACACACTCGAAACTGGAATATTTTTTTTTACATATTGCGGTGTTGTTTTGGTAAATTTTTACACATAGCTTCTTACGCATATATATATATTACCCTCCCCACCCACCACCCGCCTCTCCACCCGCACCCGCCCACATTTTACACCCCTCATTTTACACACACACACTCGAAACTGGATTTTTTAAATTTGTTTTACATATTGCGGTGTTGTTTTGGTCAATTCTTACACATAGCTTCTTACCCCATCCCCACCCCCGCCTCTCTCCCCCTCCCCGACACACTCGAAACTTGATTTGTTTCTCTTTTTTTTCTTAAGATATTTCTGCGTTGTTTTGTCCATTAATTCTTACACATAGCTATGTTGGCCCCTCGCCACCCACCTCCCCTCCCCCACACTCGAAACTGGAATATTTTTTTATTTTTTTTAAATATTTTTTACATATTTCTGTATTTAGCTTATTACACATATATGTTGCCACTGACCCCCGCCTCTCCACCCCACTCCCACCCCCACCCCACTCGAAAGTCGATTTGTTTGTGTTGTTTTGGTCAATTCTTACACATATATAGCTATGTTGACCCCCCCCCCCCCCCCACTCCATCCAAACTTTATTTCTGTGTTGTTTTGGTCAATTCTTACACATATACCTATGTTTCCCTTCCCCACCCCTTCCCCTAATCGAAACTCATTTGATTGAATTTTTTGCACATATATAGCCATGTTACATATTTCTGTGTTGTTTTGGTTAATTCTTACACATATAGCTATGTATCCCCTCCCCCACGCTCCCCCGCCTCCCCACCCCCACCCACCAACCAACCATACCATCATCACAGGGAGAGGGGAATTGTTTTCATTTTATCTTCCATTATTTGGATATTAAAATTTTAATTTGAACCCAGTCAGTTACATTTAAAACAATTTAGATTAAATTCAGATACACAGATGAAATATCAATTAAAACAATAAAATGAGGCCGCAATAAAAATTGCCAGATATCAGCTCCCTCCCAGAGTTGCCTTTCGACCACAAATTTCTTTAAAATACAGCAATTTTGGATTAAATCAGATAAAAATAATCAAATTTCACACACAATTTATATCGGCACGAGTTTCTATACAAGCCCCGTCCCCCAATCCCACCCCACATTGTTTTAGCCTTGTTTTCTGATGGTATATAATTGATTATTCTCTGAAAAATCGAATAGTCGAGCTGCGCTGTTCTCTGACAGCTGTTGGTATAATTAATATGTATGACTGAACACAGGCAAGTCATGTAGAAATACTAACGGGATGCCGTGAATTTTCAAAAAACCGTTTTAAGGAGTTATAAACCAAGCAAAGTTAGCGGTTTAGGATTACTAAATGGAACTTTGAACACTTGGCGACCCAAAAACTGAGAAAAATTGTCAGATAGAAACTAAAGCAACCAAACGCAATGACACCGCAATGAAAAGGACACTATATAACACAACGAGTGTTTAATTCTTAACATTCATTCTTTTGACAAGACTCACATAAAGTTGTACCGCATTATCTAAAGTGGTCAAGGAGTTTAAAAGTCAATGAAAAGGACACTAAATAACACAACGAGTCTTAGCGGAGTCTACTTATAGCTGGGAGCTCAGAGCTCGACCACACTGGAATACCTTCCTGTAGACACATGTTATGCTTCACCAACCCGTCACATGTTACTGACATCGAGCTAACCAGTAACATGAGCTACTACATGTAGTACCATGTTTGCTGATGTCTTCCGTGCAACCCGATTGGACATGTTATAATTAAATCAATTTCTAAATAGGCTTCATTGGATCTACACAGCGGGAAGACTCAACATGAAATCTCTTTCACAGCAATATAAAAACAAATCTGCGACAAGGAGTGCACAGTTCGTACTCATAGGGATACCGACAATTTATCTATAAACGGTCGTTCCATACCTGACCAAAATATTATCTAATAGGAACATGAGTCCTTCACTAACTTCTTGGCAAATAAATACAAAACACTCTGGACGGCGAATTTGCCGGGATCTGTATGTAATCTTGATGTTAGAAAAACTATAGAAAATTGGTCAAAGCTCAGGTGTTAAGTACCTACAGACGTGATACAGACCCAACCTGCCCCTGCTACAACCGTTAACTTAATTTACATGTAAATCTGTTATTTGTTTATGCTATATTTATACATAGAGTCCACACTCTACAGTGTGTCTTTTTAGACAATTTTAGGATCGTCACCAACCATGCCCCCCAATCCTGACCCCCAAAAATAAAAGACATACTTATCATTTATAGTTCAACTCTGAACAATGTATGCTTTTTTCTCTCTTGTTTGTGTTTGTTGATTCCAAGGGAATCCGGTTTTCGGTAATTATTTCATTTATAGGCTAATCGCTGGGCAAACATCGACACAGTGCCCATGAATGCTTATCCTGTTTATAAACAGGACCTTCAGCGATATACAAAAAAAGAGAAAAAACAAGAGAGACAGCGGTTGTTGTAATTTATACACATAGGTAAACCATTGTTTATGACAATGTGCCATTTTTATAATTAAACTGGAATAAATTAAATTGCAGTGTACGCTCTACTGCCTCAGGAATATATGAGCTTATACGATCGCGTATTTGCTGTCCAGTTTAACATTTTCTGAAATAAGCCCACGTTAATCCCGTGTTTATTTCTCACAAGCGACACTCAGGCTTCTTTTTTGTATGTTCTCTAAGGCTAAATACGTTCTCTACAAGCGCTGTTAATGCACTGATTAGGACGAATATTCTTGAAATTTATTCCATGAATTTTAAATGTCTCATTTAGTTCTCAACAGGGAATCATTTCTCTATAGTCTTTAAAACATAACTGACTGTTTATACACTGTCTGGACCCCGGAACATAGCCAATATTTGCGTTGCGTTATCTGGCAATACGTTCTAAAATACACATGATACAGTTGTCAAAATCTATGGTGCAGTTCTTGTGAAGAATATTATTGCAATTTCCGATTATCTTTAGTAACAGAAAGTCATTTTGAAAGTCCAATTTTCCTTTTGCTGTAGATGTAAGGTACTCTTTAGAGCACACGTTAAACATTACGTGGTCCGAGTATTAACTTTCATACCCCATCCAACCCGTTCTTCAAGAAGAGAAAACGGGGTGCTGGGGTATAAAATAAAAACTTAATTTCGGCTTAAAATGTTTGCATATTATAAATTTAATTGTAATTGTAATTATCGCATTTATTTCAGCAAAAACTATTTTTTAAACGTGTTTTATTGTTGAAATATCCGGTATAAAATCCTGCTAATATAAGCTTTTCGATTGCGTAATGGAATTGAGGCGGGAACACGTAATTGTTCACCAGCTATGTTTTGTTTCATGAACATGTTTATGTTTATTTAAATAGAAATCAATACACAACAATAAATATTTACAATTCACATATTGCAATATCTGTGAAAAGAGAGAATACGATTTTATTTGATGACGTAGTAAACTTTGAACAGATCAATTAATCCACAGATAAATGTAGTTATCAATTATCTGGAAATAGTTGTGCGGGTATACATTTACCTCATTTCCCCGTGCAGTCAGCAGTGGTAAAACTAGTATCTACGTCAAGCAAATAATACTAATTTTTACATGCAATTTAGTAACGGTTTTAAATATATGTTTCTCTCCGGGACTACCAATAACTCTTCATATGGCGTTTAAGAGCTAAATAGGCATTGTTAAATAAAGAGAACGAAATTTGTATAGTATATTACCACAAATAACACAACGTTCCTATTCTGTAGTCCTATTGTCAACCATTTTAAGTTTGTGATGTCATATCTTGCCTTTATTCATCTGTCCAAAACAATGACGTTAACCAGCTGTATGTTGTAGAAGTAAGTTTAACAATTGACATTAAATAACAAATCGTAGGATAATTGAAATGTCAGTATACATCAAGCTAAACATACATATCTTCTGCAAAGTGTACATTGCTGTGATAAGAAATATGTAGGCAGGCAAATGGAACATTAAAACAAAGTGCTAAAAGTATTTTATATCATAATACATACTGATAAGGGTAATCCTTTGGGAGCAACAAACACAATTAAGAGAATAAAGCAGGAGACTCGGTTTTATTGAGTCTGTTCATGAGAAGTAATGAAAGAACACTTCTCACGCCCCCTAGAACCGGCTTACGCGGTATTCAACTTGAAAGTCACATAAATTGGGCTCGCTGGTCCCAAAGGACAAGTAAAAATAACGCTACTGATTTGTATCACGTTGAGACTTTTTACAGCCGCCACACTGCACTAAACGAACGCAACTAGGCAATAAACGAGGTAAGCTAGGCAATAAACAGAGGTAAGCAGACATTAATAATTGATACAAGTCATAGCTAGAATAGATATTCTAGTTTGGAGTTTAAGCTTCTCATAGGACTTAAGTTTGTTCGTACTGCACTCTAATGTCATATCAATATTGCTTCTACATTGTAATAACGCTAAAGGTAACAATTCCGCTAAAGGTAACAACCGCCGCTCTAAAGGTAACAATTTCAACACTAAAGGTAACAACCTCCGCTTAAGGTAACAATTACCTGTACCGCTAAAAGTAACAGCGCTACACAGGTGTAACAGTAACTAAAAAGAACCCGTTTACTTAATTTACATTGAAACTGTAGAAGTTGAAGAAAGTTGTTACCTTTGGCGTTAGTCTTGTTACCTTTAGCGGAAGAGATGATTGTTACTTTTAGCGGAAGAGATGATTGTTACCTTTAGCGGAAGAGATGATTGTTACCTTTAGCGGAAGAGATGATTGTTACCTTTAGCGGAAGAGATGATTGTTACCTTTAGCGGAAGAGATGATTGTTACCTTTAGCGGAAGAGATGATTGTAACCTTTAGCGGAGGTTGTTACCTTAGCGTTGAAATTATTATCTTTAGCCGCGGTTGTTACCTTTAGCGGAATTGTTATCTTTAGCGTTGTTACATACACTTTGTAATGTGCCTGTTTTCCTTTTCATAATTTATACAACTCTGCCCTCTCTGATACCTACTGTGGTTGCAGCCTGTTGTAAATGCCATGAGTCGGAAACATACTTCAAGGTTTCATATCCTATTGTTAGCGGGCTTGTCATTTCATACAATATCCGATTTTCTTAAAGAAGCGATCAGGATATTGACATGATTGTGGAAGTGATATGGGTATCAATTTCCGACCAATAAAGGAGTGCTATTGATTAAAATCTTATTTTTTGAGCATTTACAACTATGAATTAATTAACTGAATTGGAGTTTATGGTCGCACCAACAGCTAAGGGCATATGACGACTTTCCAACGCTTTCATCGTTGGCTTTCCAGCGCTTTCATCGGTGGAGGAAGTTTTACAAATATGAACCACCTACACGTACAGCTTGAGTAACAATTCGATGATTTAATATTATAATTAACTACATTTCCAGGGATTAAAAGATAACATTTGTGTTATTATACAGGGGATATTTTTATTTTTCAGTGGAAGATGCAATTTTATTTCATCGAGTAAGCAAAAACAATTTTCTCACGAGTGGTGTAAGTCGCATCTTCCATTGAAAGAAACATGTTTTCATTTTATTTTATGCTTCCATTACCGGTTGAAAATGTTTTTGGGTCTCTTTCACATTTTTGTTCTCCACTTGGAGCACCAGTTTTATAACCGCTGTACTACAGATCTTTACTTAATACACGACATAACATAGTTCTGAAGTTTTTATTTCTATAAAAGTATTTCCTGTGAAATAAACATCCAAATTCATTCAAAAATCTATGAATATGACGTCAAACATACTAGTTTCAGCATGCACATGATTTATCCTTATACTTTGTTGAATCAGAAACAACACAACTAATTATGGTTATCTCATTGTTTGAAATAATAATTTCTTTATTAAGAGATCATTATATAATTTACCATGTTTACCGGAAAGCATAAACTAATATATATCTAGTATTGGAAAATAGTTCAGTTTGTATGGTGATAATAATCAAGATTCTTTATGTCCGAAATATAATACAATTACTGCATTTTTATAAGGTCGATACATGGTTTTATCTAACCGAGAAATGGAATATTAACCAAGGAAGTGGTCCGAGGTCAATATTTGTTTTCCAGGCTCGATACAACCACGTTGGCCTTGGAATTCGGCAGTGAAATTAGCTTACAAGGCTTACCACCACTAATTACATGTAAACATCCGAGGTGTAGGCGAATGTAGTTCCTATAATAAAAGTTAATCCCTCCTTTTTTGATGGAAATGGGCATTATAAGCAGGGAAAAACTGCCCATTTCTCTTCGATTTTGTGGTTGTTTGTATAGGAAGAGTATTAATAGCTTTTACGGGATCGCTGATGAACATTTTCGAATGTTCGACTCTATGCTTACACGTTGTGAGCAGCCATCACTGAAAACAGCTGCACTCTTGACCTGTTTAGTAAACAAACAAGAACTTTCTTACATGTGACCCCACCTTTTCTGGTGATTTTTCAAGTGGAAAATTAGCTTTCTCTATGAAAATTACACTGCTGCAATATCCATAGTTGCAGCAAATCATTAATATGTGGCATTGATTAACATTGATGTCTATGGGTAAAATAATGAGTGGTTTCATACCTATAAGAGATATGTGCTGTAATTAGGACCCGTTCATATTTGTACCTAGGACACTTTTCCGATAACAATTGGTACAATAAGCTCAGAAATAAGTTGTCCTTAGTGTTTTACATGGGTTTTGAGCATTTTTAGAACAATTTTGTCTAAAAAAAGCCGTATTTTTTTTTATTTTTTTTTCCCCCCGTTTAAAATAATGTGTTTGTGAAGTGTTTACAATTGAACTACATTTTTATGGTATGAATATATAGGGCTGCATGTTTGCAACACGTTTTCATATTACTGAGCTCGTATTCGCTACTATAATCTGGTATGGTACCACCAATTTTGAAGAATTTGCTTAAAAAATCAATTTTGGCATGAAAATCGACATAATTGGCATATTCATCATCCTAACTGTACCTATAATGCATATTGTATTAATGTCCATTGACTGTTCTAAACATCTGATCGATTTAATATGGTGTGTTGACAACAAATGCCATTTGGTATGACAATTCAGATGATGATTTTTCATGTGGAAAATTAGTCTTAAATTCTCTATGAAAATTACATTTCTCTACACTGCTGCATTATCCATATTTGAGTTGAAGTTGCAGCAAATCATTAATATGTGGCACCTTTTGCAAACGACAATAGGGCTACCGCCTTGGAACGGTCCAGCCTAGTTTTGCATATCGTCGTCGTGTGCCGGCTGAATGATTTTGTGCGGAGTTATGGCTCTTTATAGGTTTTAATACACAAACTCTGTCCGGACTACTTTTCCTGAACATCTGGCCGGATTTCAATCAAACTTGGCAAGGATAATCAGCTCAAGCATATGCGCGCATATCGTCAAAAGATTAATAAAAAGCAGGACAAATATCCTAAGAGTGATTAAACCATACTCAGAAACGTTAAATGACGGAGAAGTGGAATCACCTATTCGAAATTAAAAGCAGAATGTCTGCATTTGCAACTGTTATGTATACTTTTTCTTTTCTTACAACCCATTGAAATTCAAACCACATAGTCGAAACTCAGGAATGTCCAATACGGTTCCTGTGGCCAAGTGGTCAACACCTTCCCTTCAAACCTATTTAGACAAATAAGGCATAACTTGATCTTTAGTAAAAATGCACCTATCAATGTTTTACTGCACATGGTGTCGGGGTGTTGGGAACATTCCCCGGGGATTAGACAAGTGTAAATTCCCCAGGGAATCCTATGTTAACATGGAGAGATTTGATTGTAATCATTTACCCTGGGAATTATACCTAAATCTTGCTCTAGCGATGGGAATTATACAATATGTAACTGGGTATGCGACGTCTGTGTCGTCGCCCCTCAGCCTACCACCCAACCAAACATGACTGAAACCATTCACATTCTGATTGATAGCCACGTCGTTATGAATGCTGTATTAATGTAGCTTGTTGGTGGCATTACATATTACAAGAGTTGCTTTGTATCCTGGATTCGTTTACCATGATCCGTGTACTGACTGATTTACATACATAACCCAGTGAATTCTTCCAAAGGATCATTATCTGATTCATCATTAATTTTAGGCATGTTGCTGAGATTTACAACGATTTTTGTTGCAGTTGTAAGTATGTTCCAAAGTGAATCTCAACGTTTTACAAGGCTACACAGCCATCCATCTCCTTATAGTGGGACAGATTGGTGACATATATTGTGACGAAAGCACCAAATTTGACACATAAAAATAGACAATACTCTAATAAATTTTTTGGCTGTGGACGTAGAATTTTGAAAACCCCCCAGATATTTCTTAAGGAATTATTGAGGCCCATACTTAATTTGTTTCATCAAAAGTTCTTAATGTAAACACACCAAATAAAGGATAGTGATAGACAATGAAACATGTAATATAATTTGGGTAATTATTTTCATCAAAATGGTCGTCATTTTCAAAACGGCCGCCAAAAAGGATTGAAAATTGTAAAATAAAATGATTTTTTTAAAAGATTTCTTTTTGTAATAAGCTAAATGTAATGTATTTTACAAAGTTGTCTTGATACATATATGAGTCTGTCCATACTTCAATAAATAGTTGTTAGATACACCCCTATACTTCAGGGGTTAGGGGTTTTATTCATGTGTACATACTATGACAACTCTGAGTCAATGTTGTCTTTAGTTGTCTTAAAGATTTATGAAGGGTGTTTAAGTTTCAGTTTCATCTTTATTATACTAGGGTCCGAACACATAAAGCTTCTTAGCATCTTAATTTAAGTCAAATTTTATCAATTTTTTAAACACCTATTTCTATCGAGTTATGACATTTTCTTAATATTGTTAATCCGGTTATGGATAAACAAAACCTACATGTAAGTATTTATCTTAATCTAGATGGTGTATAGTGTCCCTGAGAGGTTAATAAGGATTTTTCAAAATATACAAAAATCTTAAATTTTGACTTAAGTAATATTTTCCATTGAAGTAGCTGTATGAATACGGACCCTATACAACTAACTACGGTAACGATTACGGTAAGGATTACGATAAGGAATACCGACTAAAACAGAGGGTCTTTCACAACAGGCAATGCTACTTGAATGCTCGACCAAGCGTTTGCACATCACTATATTTAGGCCAATGTAACTTATTATTGACTTTGGATCTGCATCTGATGTGTACCCTCCTCTCAAAACTTTGTAATGATCCATTATTCAGGCAATCCCCTTTAAAACTCGAGTCTGTGTTGTTGCATCGACGACTGTATTAAGCGAAAATAGTCTGAAAGGTCGATGCATATATGACGTTTATATATATACTGACAGAAATGTAAAACACATGTATTGTTTTAATTTGATTTTGTATTGTTTTTTTCTACACAAATCCCTGTGAGAATGCTAAAATACAGGGTTCGTATTCATAAATCAACTTAAGTAGAAAATATTGCTTGTCTGAATTTAAGATTTTTACATGTTTTCACCAACATTTTCTCGTGCTTATAGTCTGATGTCCTAGTCGTTATCGTAGTTAGTTGTACAGGTCTATAGACGCTTTTAGTTTATACTACCTCTAAATATACATTCAGTGACTTGGTAGACACTATTAAAGGGACACATGACAATCTTGAATTAGTTATCAAGCCCCATATATGGGTGTGTGCGTGTAGTTCTAAGGTCTATAGCCCCTCTAACATTGTCAGGAGAAGAATCCCTCAGTGGCATGGGGTTGTGTCTGGAATAACACGTATCAGGCATACTAATTTTCACCAAGAGTTATTAATCCAAAATAATTTTGACTTTAAACCTGATTGCATATAATTAAATACAATTCTGATAGTTTTTAATTGTTTGTGATTATTCAACTACCGGCTTTAATATATTACTGGTGCAATATATTAGTCAATTAGCAATATGCAAAACTAATTTGCCTTGAACTATTTACTTAATTATAAATCATGATTTTAAAACATGCATATAAAGTAGCAAATCTAAGGGACGCCGCGCGTTATCAAAACACCTAATCGTTTAGAGAAAAAGTCGCAAATGATACTTAAATAATATTTATCATCTCAGAATTAAATTTAATGAAGACCTAAAATTTTCTGACGCCAACAATGTCCAACCTGTCAAGCAACTCGGTGTGCATGATAAGAGCTACTGAAGTTAGAATTGATGGATCTTCCATTTAATGTCGGCAATGTACATGTACTTACTCTGTCATACATAAGGACAACACAGTTTCGAAGAAGCGCACATTTTGGTATTAGAAAGCTTGTACATCCTCAACATAGTATTTGCAGATTGTCTTAGCACAGGTTTTACCTTATGTAGGTGACATTCAACAATGTGTATTATATTTGCTAATAATACTTACTAAATGTTTTGCAATTGAGGCAGCTCGTAAAAACCAAATACGTTTTCCAAAGTTAGAAAGGGTTGGTGACACATCCTAATCCATCGTCAAACTGAACCTGATATGATACAGATGAAGCCGAGAAGAGAAAGCAGTTTATAGAATCTGTTTTAAGATGGTAATCACTGAGGAAAGAAAACATGGTCTGGTTTATCTGTATAAAGAGCGACTTGGTTATGTTGTCTATAAGCTTTTACCTGAACCAACACTTTCGTCAGTCAGGTCATAGTTTTAGTTACGTCACTGTTCAACCTGTTGAAAATATAATTTATGATAATGATGCAACCCAAAACTTTAAAATAAAAGCTAGACATATAGCAGAACTAAAGTGGATGAAAAACTTGCAGACACCATTTCCACTGGGCCTTAAAGATAATATTAATCCACAAGAAAATATTTCAAAAGAGCCTCATATTGACATATTTGCTATATTTTCCATTCGAAAGCGCAAATCTAGGTTTCATGGCTGTAGACGTAATGGTAACATCAAACGGAAATCACGTATTACTACGTCATTCGCTTATTTACCTACTATTTTTAAACAGTCTCGAAAGCTCTTGAAACTTTCATGTCTCACCTCTCTATCCATTTCTTCACTTAGGCTGATTGACGAGGAAGCAGACAAAATTTTCCAACATATCCTTTTTATAAAACTGCTTCCATAATTCAAAGTTATACGCAGCATGTTACTTCGACCGCAAATTGACAAAGTCTGATCACGTCAGACATTTTCTACACATTCTTTATCTTAATAAGGGCATTGATTTTATTGATATACCAAATAATTTTCGAGATAATCGTGTTCTTGATTCTATTCCTAAATATTTAAAAAAAATCCGAAAATATTATAATTTGTTATAAGTACAAAAATACATTTAGAAATATGATTTTCAACTACAACAAAAAAGTGTTTGACCTTGTAAAAAATAACACTCCTAAGGAATGCGAGTGTAGAACATCTAAATTTTGCTATGCTCCGGCCGGACATGTCAGGTAACACGAAACAATGGTATTAACAATTGAGATATTGTAAAATAGCACACATTTTAGGATAGAGTTTCTCAAAAAACTTGTTGCAATATTACCTACTTCTAACGTGATAATAAAACTAATGTTCGCATGTCGCACATTTTTAAATTAGATGTTATATAAAGGTGTTTCATTATTGTTGAAATACATATTGCTACATAGTTTCAATTAACAGACTGCGCCCGATATTGATCGCACGGTGTTGGTACAAAGTAGCGCTACTCGACGTCGAAAACATTTCATGCGTTGATTTTTTTTATAGAAAAACACGTTTAAGTATATCTTTTAAAACTATACTGAAAGGTAAAAGAAACGCAATTCGGGAATTTCTGATATATGCTATTGAACATTTACTAAGAATCATTGATTTGCTGTCTAAATTTCTTGCTGAAATAAATAGCATTATTTCTATTTTACATGACATTATTCTGGGCAGTGTATTATTATGTGATCTCATGACTGAATTTAAATTGTGGAATTGTTGAAGTATCAATGAAATTAATATCGTTAGTAGGAATTTATTTCTAAAAAAAATATATGAAAGAATGAAAGTGACCCTTAGCAAATTTTGAGTAGTATATATTGTATATACTTCACACCTCATTCCACATATTATTCCTAAGTAATCCCAATATGTTTTGTAAAAAACCCGTTGCATTTAGTTAGAGAATAGACACAACTGTTGTAGGCGTTTTAATCACAGTACACTTTAAAACAAGAAATTCATATAATTATGTTAAAGTTCCTCTTTGAATAATTGAGCCAGTTCAGTATTGTATTTAACGTAAAGAGTTTGCAAAACTGTGCACCCTAAGTTTGCTCAAATGCTTGATTCAAACACGAACTCTGCCAATAATGAAACTTTGCAGGAATAATATTTGCTGTATTATGTGTTGTTCTAGTTTATTTCTGAAAGGAAAGGTCTTACGCAGCCATGTACCATTGGATTAACAGAAAGAGGTTATGACCCCATCATTTTGCAACGCATTGCATGCTTGGTGGTGGACCCATTTACAGTTCGCCACTATGCTGTCTTCTTTAATTGTGCGAGGACTGGACAGGCTGCGGACCCTATGATGACGTCTACCTAAAGCCCAAAAGGTCGGTGACGTTTGATTTTTGTCTGCAATCGTGTCTTTTCGTGCCCTTAATGGTTTATTCTCGTGTTTCTCTGGCTTCTGCCAAGTCATTGAATACCTTCTTTGTGGCTTTCTAGGCTATTGTATTTTTTGTATTTATATATACACGAGCTTCTTTGTATTTTACTTATATTGCCTATTAATGTTGCTTTGTTGGTTAGATAATAGTTCATGGCGGGGATTTCTTTATTTACACTGTCCCGTTTTATTGGGATGACAGTAGGGTAAGTGTGAGGTTTGGTGCGCTCTAGAACATTGTTTAATCCACCAGCGACCATTTCTGCCACTGACCGTTCCTATGCGGTAGCCCTATTGTCAACCCTTGTGTGTTTGTGATGTCTTATCTTGCCTTTTATTTATTTTTATATATATATATATGTTCTTTGTTTCTGTGTGTGTTTTTGTGGTTGACTGTCGTCCTTGAATGCTACTTTTCCTGTTCGATTTTTATATCAATTTTTAATGTACTTTTTATTCAATTAAAAACATAAAATACTTGGTCATGTTCATTTTTAAGTCAATGTTTTTTAATGTACTTTTTATTCATTTAGCAACTTAAAGTACTTGGTTATGTTCATTTTTAAGTCAATGCGCCGAGCCAAAAGTACAAAATTGGACAAAATGACTACCTTTATTAAAATATTTATAAAATTAAAAACGTCTGAATTAATCCAAATTAATCTATATCACTGAAAAGGCTCGTTTATGTACTTTTGGAATATCATCTTATAAATGAAATACCTTTCATCACCATATTTATATAATAATTTTAATATCACATGCAGCTGTCCAAATTGTTCACAAAATTTGCCGATTGCCATTTTTCCTGTCGATTAAGAATGGCCGATGTTATAAAACCGCGACTACTGACATGACTGATGTGTTAACTTTTATAACGTCGATTTTGATACTGACCACGGCATTATCCCCGTGAAATTTCGTCTGCTTCCGTTGAAAAAAAAGTGAATAGCTGGGTTTTGAACATAAACATTTGCAAGCTTCTGTAACGATAGACATGACGTTTGTTGACGTTTTATGTGACAACTGTGTGGTAAATAACTAAAATAAGATAAAACAATCACTTAAATATATTTTAACGAAACACTTTATGAATATTGAGTTCTGCTCAACCCGGGGCTAGAGGGCGTGAGCGGTAGCTAGCATATTTCACTACCGTTCATGAACAGTCTAAATCAAACCGAGACTTCATTATTTCGTATGTGTCGTGTTCGGCAGTTTCCAAAGGTCCACTTTCATACTGTTTTATTAATATTTTTATATATTACATATTAGTCTGTGATTTGTATAGGAAATGCTAGGAACAGAAAAGCTATGTCTACTCGTTTGCTCTACTGGGAAATACTGCCAGTGGGAGATATTTCCCAGTACGGAACATTGCTCGGCCTTTTCCGTCAGTGGTGGGAAGGCCAAATGACGTTCCGATTGTTTTACAGACGTCGTCGTCAGATTCCGCCACTAGGGAATAACGATTACGGAAATTAACGAAGAGTTCCGATTCCATATGACGTAACGTCGTATTGGCGTTCTCGTGCAAACTGATATTAACTTATGGGAACGCCAGGAACTAATTATTCTGCTTTTTTGATCATTTTGATACTCCGCGACAGGGATTCTTATTTTAGTGTTGCCGGACTATTTCATTAAAAAAATCACAAAACGCCGCCATTTTCTTTTTGTAAAATCTTCGATTCAGACCGCAGTTATCAATTTTGCGTACCTAGTTTATGAACGCGTAAAATTAATTTCTCTTATTCAAAAAAAAATCGCTAAAGAAAATACTACATTTTGGCCTGTAATAATATTAAAGCGTTTTTTACTACAGTTTAAACAATTATACTATGTGGACTTGCTATGAAGTTTGTGAAGCACTCATCTTCCTATTAGATAATATTTTCGTCAGGTATGGAACCACCATTTATAGACAAATTGTTGGTATCCCTATGGGTACGAACTGTGCACCACTTGTCGCAGATTTATTTTTATTTTGCTATGAAAGAGATTTCATGTTGAATCTTTCACCAGATACCCAAGCAGATGTTATTGAAGCCTTTAATGACACCTCTCGGTATTTGGATGACATATTGAACATTGACAACCCTATCTTTCCAACTATGGTTAATAATATTTATCCTAAAGAACTTCAGCTTAACAAAGCTAATATATCTGATAATAACGCTTCTTTTCTTGATTTAGATCTCTCGATTGAAAATTGTGAAATAATTAGCAAAATCTATGACAAGAGAGATGATTTTAATTTTGACATTGTTAATTATCCCCACTTGGATGGGGATGTTCCCCTAGCAACTTCTTATGGGGTGTATATGTCTCAACTTATTCGTTTTTCAAGAGCTTGTACTCGAGTTGAGGATTTTAATATTCGTAGTCTTTGTATAACTAAAAAGCTACTCAATCAGGGTTACCGTTACCATAAACTTCGTAAAACCTTTGCAAAATTTTATTATCGTAACCCTGATCTTCTTTCCAAATATAAAAGTAATTTAAGGACTCTTCTGCGACAAGGACTATCACAACCTGACTTCTATGGTGATGTGATTTATAGACTTCGTAAGATTCTTGGTCATGATCACTTTCATACTATCTTTGTTAGACGTGTTAAAAAGTTTATCAAAAGAGGTTATGACCCTATACTTTTGCAACGTACTGCATGCTTGGTGGTGGACCCTTTTACAGTTTGCCACTACGCTTTCCTCTTTAATTGTACGATGACCGGACGGACTGTGGACACTATGATGACGCCTACCTAAAGCCCAATGGGACGGTGGCGTTTGATGTTTGTCTATGATCTTTCTTGTCGTGCCCTTAATGGTTTATTCTCTTGTTGCTCTGGCTTCTGCCAAGTCATTGAGTACCTTCATTGTGGCTTTCTAGGCTATTGTTTTTTTGTATTATATTTACACGAGTATATTTGTGTTTTACTTATATTGCCTATTGATGCTGCCTTGTTGGTTAGAGATTATATCATGTCGGTGATTTCTTTATTTACACTGTCCAGTTTTAATGGGATGACAGTATGGTAAGTGTGAGGTTTGGTGAATCCTAGAAGAACCGGTTTAAACCCCCAGTGGGCTTTGTTGCCACTGACCGTTCCAAGGCGGTAGCCCTATTTTCAACTCTTTTGTGTTTGTGATGTCGTTTGCATTTTTTATTACCTTTGCCTTCTCGGTTGTCTGTTTGCTGTTTGTTTTTGTGTTTTGTGGTTGACTGTCGTCCTTGATGCTGCTTTCTCTGTCCGATATATTTGTCTTTCTTTATAGGAGTGAACTCTTTTTGTAAAAAGTCAGTTTTGGATTACGTCATCAATACGTAGAATGGTAAAGGTTGAATCCACTGAGTTTATATATCTGATGCAGTTGTTGATTTCATTGAATTATTCATATGATTCCTCTCTCAGAATCATTCTTGTTTGTATAACAAGACCTGAAGTCATAGACCTGAGGCCCTCCCAGGGGTGGTCCATGTTCCCTTATTCCATGACAATACGACCCGGTGATCCCCAAAACATTTTGCTTTGCAGGGTTTGATATTAACTTTTTTTTAGCAACTTGTCCATAGGACAAGTAACTTACACAATTTACTTGTCCCCAGTCAAATTTACTTGTCCCCGCATTTCATGTAAAAGTGATACAAAAAACAAGATCAATCATGAAAGTGACATTACATTCTCTCAGTTGCATTCCACCAATGAAAACAAGATGGTTTTTATTTGTCATTTACAATGTGCTCACCAATGTTTTGACATTTTTTCAGTCATAAGTTTTAAAGATGTAAAATTCATTTCTTGTTATAAAATTTAGTTGTCCGTAGGACAGGTCACCTGGGACAATTAACTTGTCCCCAGTAGAATCTACATGGCACAGGACAAGGGGAAAACTGTTAATATCAAACCCTGCTTTGTTCCCCAAAAATATGTTTCCAATGTTCCTCAAAAATATTACCAATAACATACAATGTTCCATTGTTTCCCAAAAATAAATGGTCATGTTCCCTTGTTCCCCAAAACCGCTGGGAGACCCTTAGCTCTGAACCCTGTGAAGGGGTACACATTATGTTATGCCTGTAATGGCCAGTGTCAAACCCCACATATGCTGCATGGCCATGGGACACAGCAATTCCTGAACCACATCCCTGTCACCCCATTCACAACATTTACCCACAGGCAGCTGACGCATACCCTCCCCACTTTTTACCCTTCTTTGCAGCGGCCTGTAAAAGGCCCATTCACCATTTCTTTTAAAATCATGCAGACTTCCCCACTTTTTAAACTTACCTTGGAAATTGAATTCCACATTTATGGATTCCACCCCCAATTAAGAGCAAAAGGCCCCTTCCCCTTTCCCAAAACTGGTAAAAAGGCCCTGCTGCCCCCACCACTATCCCCAACCCCCTTCCCCTCTCTTCTACGTCCCTCCCGCATATTTTCTCTACAACCCTACTTAAAATGTGTTCAATGAAATGCTAAATACTCCAACACTTGGTTTTCAATTAAAAACAAAATATACACCAGACTAAATCCCAGTTCTATTTTATGTGATTGACTCCGTTAAAGTGATCGGTGTATCATGAACAGGGCTTTTTTACCTTATGTAACAGAGACCTCTAAAACGCCTCTTGCCAAATTGAGAACTTGACTGTTTTTTCCCCAATTGTGGTAGAAATGTTTACCAATCAGAAAGCAGCAGTGTCTCATAATTTCAGAAAAAGCATTAATTCTGAAATGTTTTTTTGTCTTTGGAGTCAGTTCGGACTGAGAACAGTAATTATAATAACTGTTGGCTGAAAATATAAATAAAGCATAGTATTGTCATATTTACTTAATTGGTAAAATCTTACATATTTCCCAAAATAAGAAATAAGCTCGTCTTTTTTCCCAAAATGGACAGGCCTGGACCTCTTCCCAATTTTGTGGAAATAAGCCCTGATGAACACAATTTCTAAGTAACAGTACATAGAAATAAGAATTGAATACATAGATCTATCCAATTATTTTTTAATTTCAGCGAAATGTTCAGATCCAAATGAAAATTTGGCAATTGCGTTTATACACTGTTTCATTTTTTTTTCATAGGGAGTCATCAGACATGATGCCTGCATCTTACATATTCTGATCTGAAATGCGACTCCTGGTTGGATGTGGTGAGGTTGGAGGAGCTCACAAAAACAAGATGGATTTCATAGAGGTTTGTAAGCAGAACTTATCTGTATGGTGGGGAAGCATTTCACATCAATGACAAAAAAATAATAATAATTAGATAAATCTAGTTAAAACACCTGGAAACCTTGCCTTGAAAGGTGGAACTGAGAGAAAGTATTAAAGCATGAAAAGGATCTTAAACAATACATACGTTCTCGGTATTAAAAAAAACAAAACATTTGGTAATCTTTTCCAATAAACTTTATATTGACTAAGACCGAATTAAATATACAGATCTGTGTTTACTGTATTAAACCAGACCAACTCCCTTAAAACACTGCTGACTCCTCTTTTTATTGGGAATAAAATAATAATCAGCTATTCTGAGGTAAAAAATAATATAATCTGTTTTAATATGTTTAAGTGTGCAGCCAGTCAGATTTTTCTTTCTTTAATGTTCTTGTGGTCTAAATATAATTCATGGAGTAAAAAAATGATAAGTAAATATTTGATACCGTCATAAATATACTGGCACACTTTTATTGACAGGTTTATTTTTTATTTTATTTGGCCTGTATTGGACAGTGAGGTTCTATATAAAATACATATTTTGTAAATTATTAAAAGTGGTCAAGTTTTAGCATTTCATGTACAGCAGATATTTAAGTTGTAATACTCAGTGTTTCAATTTTCTTTATTTTTCAGGCAAGTTGCTGCCATTTTCACAAATCACTAAGTTATGGTATACAACTGTAATGGATCCAAATATTGAACAATATATTGAATGGATTATCTTGAACTACATCTACATTTCTTGTTCTCAACACTAATTGACACTCAAGCTTTTCACAAGAATCTGTGCATGCTGGTTTCCCCCCACATGCATTTAGCGCTGTCATCCATGCCAATGAGAGTGATGTGAAAAAGTAGTTTTGCTTCTTCATATTCAATAAAAAAAAACACTCATAATTCCATCTGAGACGTTGAAGTACATAGTTTTATTGAACTGACTGTTACGTGCATATTAAACGGAGAATACATGTTGATGCTGAACTACGTTCAAAACCTGTGACACAACTTTAACAAAAAACAGCATATGGTTGTAAATTGTTTTATTAACATATTAATTATGGACCTTAAAGGGACACACAGCAATCTTGATTAGTTTAAAAGCTAACAACTCGCAGCGTCCAATTATTCTACATAAGTCGCATTTTTGCAATCATTAATATTAATTACTAGAATAGTACAAAGCTAATAGTTATTATTATATTACTAAACTGTTGATAAGATCGCACTAATAATTTATACATTTCAGTATGTATTATGTTTGACATGCCTATTAAACAAATGATCACTTTTTCAGTTGAATGACTTATGAATTCATTAAACCTGAGTATATCCAACATTTAAACTACACTTGACCCCCCTATACTGTATATATCTGTGCCTGTGGACATGGCAGACACTTAGGGGGATCACTTTAAGCTCTGTCAGCTCTCATGTAAAATCCTCTATTACCTATGTTCATGAAAATAAACACATATCTTCTTCTTACTCTATGAAAATGTGTACAAAGTTCTTCCTTAGCAATTATTCAATGCTATTGACATGTCCAATAACTAAGATTTTTTTTTGGCAAAGTTGTGGTTAGAGCATAATATTATGTACATTGAATATGAAAATGAAACGCATTACGTATTTGAATAGACGCCTATAGTCTTCCAGACCGCCTCCAATCAATTTAAAATGGTTCTGCCTCATAAATCAGGAATGACAAATGTCCTTGCTGACAAAAGCACATGGCAGACTTGTGTGTTATAATACATGATGCTGTTTTTCATGTTTTTCTCATTTTGGCGACCATCTTAACATTTTAAGTACGTTAGAACATTAAAATATAGAAGAAGCTGCACAGTAGCCGATTATAAGTTTAAAGTAAATATAATGTTAATAGCTCTAATTTATCCCATGTTGAGACAACATACAAGCTAGACCACGAGACAATATACATGATATACGTGTTAATTGAATTGAATGTTGTTTAACGGCCCATCAACACAGTATAGGTTATTTAGAGCCGCCCCAGAGAGAGGGGAAGGATACATAGGAATTCCGGAAACTGCCCTACTCTTATTATCGAATAGATTCCTATTGTTCTTTAACGTGCTCGGAGGATAAACCGATACACGGAACAGCCCGGTTTACGTCCCCATCCGACGGATGAGGCTAAGGGAAATTGTGTTGGTCATCGCTAATCTGGCCGAATCCGATTTGTATTGGAAAACAAAAATCTACAAAAGGATACTAAGTTTAGGGTTATTACCCTCGCGAGCCTATCTACCCTATAGTCTATAGATGCAGGGTTCTGCCCATCACTTACGGGTAGCATGACCCCGAACCCAACTAGGATAAGTTAAACGGAGTGAGGGCGGGAGGGACCCCGAATCCCACTGGGATGAGTTAAACAGTGTGTGTGTGGTGGTTGTGGGGGTGGGGGCAGCAGGGTACACATACATGTAAGTGGTCGATTACCAATCATGTTTCTTGGTATCTCAGAGATAAAGCCGCTGGCACGGTTTAATACAAAGATTGTTTCAAAGATGCTATTTCATAGACTATTTAAAAAAAGAGGTATCGGTTACACAGCGGAAAAGGCGTTGAACCTAAGGAGCTGGAGCCCTGGTGATGGCATGTCTGATGGGACTATTCACCCATCTTACTTCCCTCTGCCGTCGTTGTTCAAATCAATAAAGCCCTAGTTCATATTATAATTGCGTCGACAATCCAAATGGCCTTTAAAATACATTTAAAATCATAGTTCGCATTCTAATTTCTGATTATAGATTAATTTTGTCCATTAAAAAAGAAATGTGCTGGGTGTTCGGGGGCGAGGTGGATGGGTCGAAAGGATAATGGCCAATGATACCTTTTTTGAAAGGGCTCTTCGACCAAAAAAAACAACAAAAACACACGGCATTTAAAAAATTGTCCGCGTACACCTTTTCACCCTGTGATTTTACTATTACAACCATTGTGACGTCACAATTCTGTGTTGGAATGTGGTCTTCGGGGAAACAGGATATTGTTTTTTTTCAATATTTTCAATAAACATCGAATTTAAAATATATCATGTTAGCATAAATATTTTGTCTCTTATCGACTGTCTGTTCACTACAATATATCAGGTAATTTTCAGAATTTATCACACACAGAGCTGACCGATGTATTGCATGCCGTATTCCATGCCGTGTAACAAAACTACACAAAAACAACGTTCGAAACACTTGCGTAAAACAGTGACCAAACGTTCTTTTGGGTAGAAAAAATAACTTTTTTCAAATTTGCTTGAAAATTCACACACTGACAGAGAAAGGATTAAACTCATCGTTCATGTTCTTGTCTTTTTTCTCGCTGTTAAAATCTTTATACAAATCGAGGTACAAAATAAATTTTTTGAAGTCAATCGATAAACAGCTGACATTTTGCTCTTTCGCATGTTTGTTGACTGAAATATTTTTCACAATAACTCAACATAGACCTAAATTTATTTTTAAAAGCATGAAAATGATGGTTATTTTATTTTATAAGGAAACGGCTTGTATACATTATGTTTGAATTATATTGATACAAATGTGATTCTGAAAGTTGTTTTTGTATGAAGCACACGGTTGAAGAGAGTCTCACTTTTCTGTGTGTAATTTTATGAACGGTCATGAAACGTTTTTTTGGGTAGAAAAAAGTACTTTTTCCAAATTTTGATGAAATTTTACAGGCCTGTAGAGGAAGACTTTTTCTTGACTTTAATGCTTTCGTCTTTTTCTCGCTATAAGAACAAACTGTAATTATCAATTTGATTAAAAGCTAACATTTCACAAACATTATCGAAACGTTCGGTAATTTGTAAAAGCCTAGAAATCGTATTTTTAATAAAAAGAATCGACAAAACACGTAAAAACTGACAATATTCACTTCGGGTGAATGTTATGCTGTTGAAAACTCCCACGCTACAGTAGGGCGAATATTGGAGATTGACCGCAGTAATCGAATTGTAGTGACAATACATTGAGTATATGAAGAAAGTGGCTCTGTTACATAAAAAGACAACTACACATCGCACAACTATGCCAAGGTGCAATAAATACAATAAATGTAATAAATAGCTCAGTACACCTGACAATACATGTCTACAACACTACTACTAACAAACTACACTATACTGTATTGTATATTGGGTGACTGAAATAGCTTTCAGTTGCAATTAACATAAATCGATTACTGACCGTCAACTTCTAAATATTCTGATATAAACAAATATTGGAAATTACTGCATATGTATACATTTTAACATTGGAAGTAAATAGACAAAAGTAATATAAAGGCCACGGTAACAACCGCGACCACATATTTGATTACACAAAAATACACAATTTAAATTGCGCAATAGTGCGTATACGTGTATTTAGGCTATAACGCCTATACTGAAACACAACGGTGCTTCTTTATGGCAGCTGACGAAGGAATTTTTATTCCGAAAGATCTTTTGCATACAGGATATTGTTTTCCTGGTAAAGTAAACACTGTTGTTAGTCTAGGTTAAAATACTCAGTGAGAGATTTTAACACACACTCCGTGATCACAAATCACGGTGTAATTACGTTGTATAATTAATACGGATAGCTTACACAATAATCACATAATAACGAAGGTAGAACACTACACTTCAGTTATAGAGTAAGCTTGGTGTAGTTACAGCAATAAGGATACACACAACACTCATCCTGATACATTTGACTGTAACATGAATATCAATAGAAAAACACTTGGGGTAAAACTCTCCAGGGAGAGTTCACTAACTGGGAAAGTGATCCGTCTGAGGTCAACTGGGCCGTCTACTATGTGCAGACCCTTGCAACCCCCCACAACAATAAAATTCATTCTGTAACAAACGAATTCATGTATTTGTTTATGTGTGTCATCGTTGTACATTGTCAGTTGAATACAGTTTACATCATTGCTGTCATTTTGACCGCCATCCTGAAATCTGCTCAAAACGCAGTTTGTTTACGTTTTTTTGCACTTGACGTTTTTGTGTAAATATCCCTCCGCGGCGGCTTGGCGCACCCACTGAAAAGGCGTGAAATATTAATAAAATATCATTTTAAATTATGTAATATATATTTTAATAACCAGTGTTTTTGAGATACTGAAAATATCCCCCACTGTAGAGAAATGGCCCCGATATAAGAACGAGTGCGGAGGGGCCATTTCTCTACATCGGGAGATATTTCCCGTATCTCAAAAACACTGGTTATTAATTAAACTCTATTTATATTTGCTTTTATGACTAAATATGAGATAGATTCGTTCGCCTTAAATTGAAACCCTAAACCAAGCAAATAAGTAATTTTCTAATTTGTACCAACACCTTGCGCAGGGTCAAAGCGTTGCATACGTAATTTTTGTATTTTATCAAGTATGAGCTCCCAATGAACCCATATAAAATGTTCAGTTTTAAGATAAATCCAGTGGTACGAGAAAGATGTAAGGTTTTGCTGGCTCAACCAAATTTGGCATGGCTTGCCTGTAGCATTACCTAATAGAGAGTATAAGCAAGTTAAGTTCACACGGATCATGGGCTCCCATATAGCACATAGGGTCCAGCATTAGATAACCAAAAGTAAGCTCCAAAGCTGATTTTACTGACTGCTTCTTTAAACGTCTTATTCGTAGATATAACGGATGAAGGAATGGACTCCCTTCAACCACCCATCCAAAACCCACCACCACACAACCTCACCCAACCCACTTTTTTAAATGTATATGTTTCTTTGTTGTTTGTTTTGTTGTTGATGCGATGCATACTGCCTACCTCAATGCTCCCCACATCCCCACTCACACACTGTCAAATAGTATTATGGTATATACTCCCAACGTTCCAACGTGGATCGCTGTTGTCTAGTGGTTGAGCGTTGGACCCATAATCGAAAAGTCGTGGGTTACATCCCCGCCACTGCCATATGCGTTGTGTCCTAAGCAAGACACTTTATCTGCATTTGCTTAGTACTGGTTCTACCCAGGAAGACACCGAGAGTGATTCAAATAAGTTCATAGAGCTTTCGTTACAATCGATGTAAAATAAATAAGTTTAAACTAACGTTCCAACCCACCACCCAAAGCCAAGACAAATCCTAAATTACACCAACTCGCCGATCCAACATCAACCCAATTGAACGATTTGAAATGTTTCACACAGTTTCATGTACTGCCAGCCCATGTAATTCAAATTAATAGAAATGCATTGTGGATCAAATTGCTTCGAAACTCAGGTGATGGTTAACTGTTTACTGTTATTAAAACAAGCAGAGTTAGAACATTTTTTAAAACTATATCTACTTTTATACGCGATACTGTCATTTTACCAGTCACCTGTCACTATTTGACACAAAGGTTAAACGTATCTTGTATTTTTCAGAAATTTTGGGTTTTGAAATATTGACAGTATTGATAGTCAAAGGATGTATGCCAAAAAGTATAATTTATGGCGAATTATGTAGATTTCCTTAAAATAGTTCCATAAAATCAGAATGACAAGTTTTGGGGCTAAAAGGAAGATTAAACTATCTAAATTTAGTATATAGAGTATTGCAACACCTAGATTCTGCTGGTATTTATCATTCTCAGTGGTCAAATAGTATCAGAATTAATATGCAAAACTGTAATTGGAATAATACATGATAAAACCTATTTACACAAAGAATTAATGCCAATGTCCTAAAATATATGGTAAAGGAAACACTTAAAAAAACAATTTATACTGTCTCGGAGAAATACAATTGATGACCAAAGTAAATGTTTAAACTATAAAATGTATAAAAAAAGATTATAAATAACAAATTATTTGTCAGTACGCTATATATCACTTGGATATTATTTGTGTATATTCACGTGTATGAACCATCGTAAGCCAATTGAATACAGACGTTTCTTCAGAGTTTTAAGACACAATAGAAAATTCACCATACGGGTGAAATGGGCCATGAATTTCATTATTGTTTAACTTTTCATTTTTTTTTTTAAAGATCTTAGGAAACATTATTTACCTTATGATAGTTTTGAAAGTCAATCAAGTAACTCAATCACATATAGTTATTTGATGAATAGTGAAGACATAATTATTCTTACAAGACTTGATTGTTTCTGCAAAAAAGACTGTTTTTCATTTTGACGCGATTTTTAAATAATTTGTTCATGATCTCATTTTGTTAAAGTTTTGTTTTGCTGTTCTTGTTGTTATATAATTTGTTCACACAGCGTTTATTAAGACTTAAAGCTTACACAACTTTATATGTAAACTGTATCATCTACATGTTTTAGACTTAGATGTAAACAGTATAATCTTAAATTTTGCTGTAAACGGGATCAATTCCCATTTGTTATGGACAATTCATCAAAGACGTAGGAATTCCAATAATTCACTTAGAATGCATTAACGCTAAAAGGATTTACGCTAAATTTACTGCGTAAGTATAATTGTTTAAGCCATTTAAATCAAAAATACAAAGGGTTCCGCCAAAATGTAAATGGTACTCGGCCCTTTTTTTGAAAAATCATGGCTAATGTTATCTTTTTGGTAGTACAGAATATACATTAGACCTTTCCTTTTGAAAAGAAAAAAAAACAAACAAGAAAAACAACAACATCAGACACGGTTATCCCTTCAAAAATTCATTATTCATATTATACGCGTTTGGTGCAAGCAAACTTAGTATGTAAGATTTTGCAATCTCTTTACATTAAATACACTACTGAAATAATCGGTTTGATTGAGACTGTTCATGAACGGTAGTGAAAAGTGCTTGCTACCGTTCACGCCCTCTAGCCTCGGGTTGAGCAGAACTCAATATTTAAAATGCCAATAATTTGAGCCATCCCTAAGATGGTATGCATATGACGGTGAACATGGAACCTTCAATGTGTGTCGTCAAAAGGATAAGTGCACTTGTCTATAGTTCAACTAGCAGTATCATATAACACAGTTAGCGACCGCCCTAAATATAAAACGTTGAAATGGGTTTTAAGGCACACCTACATAAACATAATTATACGGGCCTAACATGAACGAACATTACATGCACCACCTCCTTTCTAGTGTAAAAGTGTAAAAACAAATCCTTTTGCTAGAACCTTATCACCTGTAGGTTGACAGAAATAATTTTCTAAGCATTGTATTGAGACACATTGGTGTGTTTCTGCCACCAGAAATGAAAATACTAGTATTCAAATGAACTTTGGTTGACATTAAAGGCTCTAAATCCTAATTCGTCTCACTATAAACATATTTATTTTTCAATTAAACTTGTTTTATGAAATTCCATTTTTTGAGTTCACATGTTATTTAACTGAACGTGATACTCTTCTTTGCACTCTTGGTTTGGCCTATACATTTAGAATATTAAAGGGACACTGTCCGGAAGTAAGCAGATATTGAGCATAACCAAATAACTGTCTGACTTTTATTCATTAAAATGTAAACATGAAAACATGAGGATAGACCCTAAGAAGTATGTAGGAATATATTCGTGAGTTTGAAAAAAAAAGTTTTAATTATTAACTGTAAATAAAGATGGACCCACAATATACCTTTTATGCGTTCACGTGACTTCCATAGCGCACTAGATTTTCACCATAGTATGTATTGCGTCATATGTATAACCCGCTTAGCTCAGTCGGGAGCGAGTTCCGACAACTTTACGCTCACGCACACTTATTTTTACTGCGAGTTTGGGCTGCGAGTTCAAACCCACGAAGTGGATTTGCTTTCTTTTGCACCGCGATTGAATTCCGTTAAACAATCTTGCTTTTAATTAGTAAATATTGAATAATGTTTAGTGTATAATGTTTGCGAACATATTTATTGGGTGTTTTATAAGCTAAAAGTTACGGACAGTATCCCTTTAATGCAATATATGATACTGATATATTACAAAATATTTTCTTCATATTATTGTTTCAATAAACAGAGTTAATTTGATAGCGTTAGACTTAGGAAGACACAGTCTTGCTGTATTACCCATGCACATATAACAAAAACAAAAACAATTTTTTTTTTGAAAATCACATCTTTTATAATCAAACATATCTTATTATGACGTAACTGTACAAGAGGTGTTCAACTTGTACAGACTCAATAAAACCGAGTCTGCTGATTTATTCTCTTAATTGTGTTTGTTGCTCCTAAAGGATAACCTTTATCAGTATTTGTTACGTAGCACTTTTGTTCAATATTTTACTTTTCAGCGGAAGTGATTATCATATACAATGCATAATTTAGTTATGTGAAACTGATATTTAGAACGTTTGCATTTAAACATAATTTCCAATTTCACGCGGCTCGCTTTAAATTACATTTTGAATTAATGAGATACTATTTTCCAATTTTAAACCAATTTGAGCTACTTATATGTTTCTATCGCAGCCGTAGAGTTTTACATTAAGCCAAGTAATTCCACTAAATATTTAAATATGAACGTTTATTTAAAGGTTGAATTAAAAGTTGAAATTTTATCGCAATATTAAGAAATTGATATCGTGACAGTTTACATGTAGTTTACCGACGATTTTATAAATAAACCAAAATAAGAAATTTAATTATATTTTGTAAAAGATGAATAGTTTTTGTTGGTGTATTATACATACTATAGTTGAAAAGATATCTTTGGTTAAAATTCATATTTTGTTCCTCATTATGTGCAAATGTGTATGTTTTTCCCTATATCTTAAGTTATATATTATATATATAACATATATAACTGTAACTGTATATATGCATCTGTATACTCATGGACCAAATGGTCTACTGTATTTATTTAATAAACTTATGAACTATATTTCTTCTTTTTTTTTTTATCAGAAGTAATGCAACCTATTTTTCTGTAGAGGATGAAATCATAACAATGCTGATGTTTCGTGCTAGAATATTTCACATTACTAGAAGATTTAATCATTTTCAAAGCCGAATTTCATATCAATGTTCATTGAAATCGTGAAAACCAACAAATAGAAAAAAGCATATTTCACTTTCTTAAGTTCACGCATAAACACACATGGACTGCCAATTATTTGCGACATATAGCAGTTCGGCAACATCAATAATACAAAAACTCACCAATAAGCCGTGTCTAAGACTAATTTGTAATTCACAACATTTGCTCGAATTGTAAATCCGAAGACCGTCATTTCTTCCGGGTTTACGATTATATTCAGTATGCGGAATGAGCACTGGGCCTTCTCTGTTGCTAAAACTATGGCATGCCATATTATTTATACACTAGAGGTGTTCAACTTATAACGTTACACCTTTGTTTAAGATTCTATTTTTCAGCGAAAGTGATTATCATAAACAATGCGTGATTTAATTATCTGAAACTGTGATTTAGAACGGAATACTAATTAAAAATAATTTCCAATTTCACGCGGTTCGCTTCAAATTATATTTTGCATTAGTTGCATACTATTTTCCAGTTTTAAACCTATATGTTTTTATTGCCGTAGAGTTTTACCTCAAACCAAATAATTCCACTAGCCGCATATCATCGAATTGTATCGCAATATTAAGAAACTGACAGATAATAGGACAGTATGCGTGTATTTTACCGACAATTTAATAGTTTAACGAAAATAAGCATTTTAATCATGTTTTATAAGACACAACTATGAATAGTTATTGTTATCGTACTATCACAGACCATATAAAGATATCTTTGGTCAAATTATTATTTTGTCATCATTATTTGCAAATGTGTTGTTTTGCTCCTAAATCTTAAGTTATATATTTTTTTAATTATTTTGTTATACAGTTATAGGACTGTCCCGTAAATATGTAGTAGTAACTACTCAGCTCAAGTTACATGATACTCAGCTTGGTGTCGGCAAACCCAGCATGAGGTCAATAAAATGGCAATAAATCAACTAACATGCCAGCTAATGAACTAAAACTTTGTCCATGCAGAATTAAATGTTAGAAGTAAATATTACTGCCTTATCTTTATTTGCAGATAGCATATTGTTACACCAACTTATTTAATTTTTAAATGTGCCTATCTGCTGTCAGATAATTGATGCCCTGCTGTGCTAAAATGGGTATTTTATTGCTCTGGGGTCAGTTATTTACATAGATGAATTATAAAGATTAAAAAAAAAAGAGGAAACTCGAGACAGTCTTATAACTGTATAAGAAAGTAGTCAACTTATTTGTTTTGTAGAGGATAAAATTATAACAATGCCTGCAGTTGATATTTCGAACTAACAGTTTTCTCGTGCAAACCGACAAATAGTCAAACAATGCATATTCCACTTTTTTACGTTCACAAATGGACATATCGGATTACTATAATCTTAAACGACAATTTACAAGCAGTTTAATTTTTTAAATTATATTGCAGTTGTTTTTATAATTGAAGATTTTTGCTTCAAAACTTCATCTCTACCCTTTTTCAAAAATACGGATGCAGCAAAAGAAGTGTTTGATGTTTGTCTGCAATCTTGTCTTGTCGTGCCCGCAATGGTTTAATCTCGTTGCTCTGGCTTCTTCCAAGTCATTGAGTACCTTCTTTTTGGCTTTCTATGCTATTTTGTTTTGTATTTATATATACACGAGCATCTGTGTGTTTTACTTATATTGCCTATTAATGCTGCCTTGCTGGTTTGAGAATAGTTCATGGCGGGGATTTCTTTATTTACGCTGTCCCGCTTTATTGGGATGATAGTAGGGTAAATATGAGGTTCGGTGCACCCTAGGACCCGGTTTAAACCCCCAGCGTTTTTTTTTGCCACTGAACGTTCCAAGGCGGTAGCCCTGTTGGCAACCATTTTTGTGTTTGTGACGTAACATGCTTTTATTCCTTATTAACATTGCCATTCATGTTTGTCGTTTTGAGTGTTTTGGGATTAACTGTGTTCTGTGAAAGCTGCATTTCCTGTTCGACTTTTATACTTATTTTTAACATTCTTTACACATGAGACTTAAAGAAATAATACAACTATGGACGACACAGTTTGAAGTCTAATGCTTGGTAGTCGGGTTAATCGAGTGCTTTCTAAAATACTACTGTATACTATAGTAGGCGGCCCATCTGCAATAAAAACGCTTATTTTGAGTTGATGGCATTTTATAGTAGACGTGATACCATGATTAGTATTAGAGTGTCCACACACCGTAAAACCCGTATCTTTGATAACAGAGGGATATCTTGATATCCGAGCCGATAAAACCGGCAGATATTCTAACCATTACTGGTTAGATTTTTTTCTATGTACGTTTGGTAAAGATCAACTGAAAACTGGGGAGCCTAGAGGGTTCACAAGTCACAATATGGCAAAATGTAGGCTCATCGTGTTAAGAAACGAAGCGGAAAAGTAACGGCAACATTACACTACAAAACCGATCATCAAAACTATCCATGTGTTCTCAGGTCATATAATAATGTATATGTGCCGATTAAAAGTATAGGATTGTTCACGGGTACTAAAAATACCCGTGATTTAATACGTGTAAAACGAATGAATGGTTTGTAACTCTTAATTCAACGCTTCATTTTTTTGAGTTTTTTTCTGGCTGGTTAAAGGGAGTACATCAGGCTTTTCATGGGGGTATAAGTGTCCGACTTAAAATTGACAAATATTAACATTTTCTATTCTACATGGCCAAAACATAATGAATGAACCTAAAAATGATCCTTGTTTTGCAAAGAAATTGATTCAGCACAGTAATATGTGCTATCCTAGGTGACGCACCATGGTTAATTCCAGCATTTTACGTCTGATTCCGTCCTAGCTATATGGTGTATTCAAAGTTTAGACATTAACAACATGGTTCTAACAGCATATTTTGACTGATAGAAGTGTTTTATCATGAAATGGAACATTTTTATAATTAAAGATGTTTCTAGAAAAATCATGATGTACCCCGCCGTTTATCCGTTTATAGTGTGTCTAGAGTTTGGATTCTCAAATATTCCATTACATGGTCCCGCCTTAATTCCATTACGCGATGGGAAAGCTTACATTAGCAGGATTTTATAACTCATATTTCGATAATAAAACATGTTTAAAAGCATCTTTTCCTGAATAAAATGCGATAACTTGTTTAAAATTACCTACTAAATCTTTCAATTTTACAATATGCAAACTTTTTAAGCAAAAAGAAAATAAGGTTTTATTTTATACCCCAGCCAAGAAGAAAGACAAAAATATTCGACAGGAAAAGCAGCATTCAAGGACGACAGTCAACCACAAAACACAAAAACAAACACGCAAACAGACAAACGAGAAAGCAAAAGTAATAAAAAATGCAAACGACATCACAAACACAAAAGGGTTGACAATAGGGCTACCGCCTTGGAACGGTCAGTGGCAACAAAGGCCACTGGGGGTTTAAACCGGTTCTAGGGTGCACCAAACCTCACACTAACCCTACTGTCATCCAATTAAAACAGGACAGTGTAAATAAGGAAATCCCCGCCATGATATTATCTCTAACCAACAAGGCAGCATCAATAGGCAATATAAGTAAAACACAAATATGCTCGTGTAAATACCCCGTTTTCGCTTCTTGGAGAAGGGGTTTGCTGGGGTATGAAAGTTAATGCAGTTATATACATGTATATACATCGTCGTCAGCACTCAGAAGATTTAGGAACGGGGTACTTATGATGTTAAATGTGGCTGTTGCTGGCGGGATAGCTATTTTAATGAGCCAAACATTAACGACTACGGACGACGACGGACACATCATCGTCATCCCATGAGGCTTTACAATTAATTCCATCTCGATAAGTTTGCTATAATTAATGCTGAACACTTTTGTTAAATGTAAGGCATAATAAAAACTTGTATACAAACAGAACTGAACTGTAGTAGTTTTAAGGCGCACCAACACGTGTAAATGTCATTCGCCGCCTAAAGGCCAAAACAAAAAGTGAGTTTCTATGTTCCCTCTCCATTCGCATCGAGTTAAAATATATAGAATGAGCCTAGAACCTTTCCAAAACCCACTTAGTTGCCCCTACGACAGGTATGAGACACATTGGCTTATTACTTAGTACCATCATAAATTAACATGGGTCCACGCGTACTGTTTTGATGTTCGATCTTCTCGAGTCACACACAGTTCATTTTATTTATGAAATATGCTTCAAATTCGATACAAATAGAAAATATCTATAATAGAAAATATAGCTACATACACATGTACACCTTGTAATATTTTATCTCATTGGTGTTTTTGAAAAATACTTGAAAGAAATAACCAGTATTGATGTTTGCCGTTTTTATCGGCCCGGATATCAAGATATCCCTATGTTATCAAAGATACGGGTTGTACGGTGTGGCCTGAACATCGTAGGACCGGATTCAGTTGCCATTCAGGCCATCTAAGGTCATAAAGTGCCAAATTCTACTCAAAAATGCAATCATAAGTTACTTTGGGGCCTTTGGGCTACCTTCTACTAATAACGCAACGCGCATTCGTATTTTTCTGATCAATTATATTGACATAGCCGCGATACCTAATGCTTTCATTCAGAAATTCTCTTTCTTTTTCCCCAGTGTATTTGACGAGGTTGGCGATTCACCGATGTTTACTGAAAGTATTACGCGCTCTCCTCTCTATGTGGTGAAATGTAATTTTCAACTCTGCCTCGTCACCATTTTTCAATATTTATTATAGCTACTGTAGTAGTCAATTCCTGAAAAGAATAACATTCACCAACATATATATATACATAATATATTTAGAAGCTTAATTGTGTTAAAGGACGTAAATCGTGGGATAAAGATTGACGTGTTATAAAAAGCCATCTCCTTTTAATAACAGCAACAACAACAACAGCAACAAAAGAAACAAGTTCCTGTTGCGGAAAAGCACGCGTGTTAGCAACTTTTACCTGCACCTTTAAAGTAAAGAATCAATGGAACACAGTTTGAATATAAACTCATTTAACTTTCTACTATTTTTGTTTACATTTACATGCAGCATCGTACGCTTATTTCTAACAAAAGGCGTACTTGTGCTGTGCAAGCAAATCGTTCCATCTTTTTATATCAAAGCAACTTTTAGTTCCCGCCATACTTGGCTCGTTTTTCGAAATCAGAACAGAGTTGAAGAACGTTATGCATCTAACAAAATTCATCAATGGTAGTATGTATTTGGTATGAAGAGTGATGATTTTATTGCAAACGTTGCGATGAAATATATCATCTTTATCGGAAAGAAAGTCCAGACAATATAACCTGAATCTGGGTAAGTGTTGAAGCACTGAGCAATGCGGATTGCAAATATTCCTTTGGTAATGTAGACAAGTGCATAATTTGGCAATAGTAAATATAGATATAAAAATCAAACAGGAAAAGTAGCATTCAAGGACGACAGTCAACCACAAACACACAGAGAAACAAAGAACAACTATATATAAAAATGAATAAAAGGCAAAGAAAAGACATCACAAACACACACGGGTTGACAATAGGGCTACCGCCTTGGAACAGTCAGTGGCAAAAAAGGCCGCTGGGAGTTTAAACCAGGTTCTAGGGTGCACCAAATATCACACTTACACTACTGTCATCCCAATAAAACGGGACAGTGTTAATAAAGAAATCCCCGCCATGAACCTTTCTCTAACCAACAAGGCAGCATTAATAGGCAATATAAGTAAAACACAAAGATGCTCATGTATATATAAATATAAAAAGACAATAGCCTAGAAAGCCACAAAGAAGGTGCTCAATGACTTGACACAAATAAAGTAATATTATAAAAAACAAACATAATTGTATATTTCCTTTCAATATATATCTTTTATGACTATTAACATTTGTTTAAACTCTAATTACAGCGTTTTATGAATAGTAATTGAAACTTGTTAAAATCTGTCAAAGGCCGTATTTCACAATTTTCAACAGGTCTTGTCATATTTGTTAAAACATGTGTCTGCCATATTGTATTGTCGATGACTTATAAATAACTGACAGTCATAACATATTTTTAAAATTTTCGTCACAGCGGTAGTTAATATTAAAACACAATATTTGGGCAACCGTTTGAAAGTTGTTTGTAATTTTGTTTAGAATTACTATTTTTTATTTAATATCGAATCCGAAGGGATTTCCGTTTCATTATTTATTGACATTCACTCTAGCGGCGCCACGGATGTAAAATGTCGCCCGACTGCATATCAGTAATGTAATTACGTACTGGTCCGTTGGGATCCTCAATTCCAATATGTGTTGCTTTAAAGCAGAAAACCGTTTAAGCCGGTTCTAGGTGGCGTGAGAGGTGTTAAATCTTATGTTACCTCTCTTGAACAGACTCAATACAGTCGAATCTGCTACATTTCTCTTTCGTTTGTGTTTGTTGCCTCCAAAGTCAATCTCATTAAAACCAGACCCTTTATCATGCTACGATACTCTTCGCTACCAATAGCGGAGAGTATCAAAGCGCAATTAGGATATGATTTTAATGAGATTGAATAGCGGAGAGTATCAAAGCGTAATTAGGATACGATTTTAATGAGATTGCTCCAAGGTATCCCTTTTCAGTATTTAAATATACTGTAGGGATAGAATCAGCAGAAACCACCAACATATTCAGCAATTTACTAAAACGGATATGCTCCCGGAGCAACATTTTATGAAATATGTATTTATTTAATCATTTTAGTTTTTCAAAAGCTTATTGTCAAGAATCAAAACATTTTTAGAATTTAATCATCACCTGCATACGGTCAATTGTTATTGAACGTGTCAGAAAGTGTATCAAAGAAGTTGATGATCGTATCATTTGGCATGTGTAGTGGTTGATCTATTTACTCTTCGAGACTATATGCCTTCCTCTTTGATTCTGCGATGACATGGCATACTTTAGCCCCAATGATAATATCTCAACATTTAAAGGGATGGTAACGTTTATTGTTGGTCTTTAACCTTGACTTGCTGTTCTCTTAATGGGTTATTCTCGTTTTGCTATTTCTTAAGTCAAGACACTGAGCATGTGCTTTTTGGCATTCTTGGCTTTGTTTATTTATATTCATATAAACACGATCTTTTGTGTGTTGTACTTTATTTAAGAAATAATAAATACGTTTAGGAGTTCGGATGCGTAGTAATTACATTAAGTGATTTAATTACTCGCATCCAAACGATAAAATACAGGTACGTATGTATTATTTCGATTCTAACGCGACAATACCCCTATTGTTTACGCTATTGTGGGGGCACTATATTATCACGGAGGTAAGGTAAGGTAATCTGGCTGCTTACAGGCTGTTCCATTAGGCGCCCCCGTATGTAAAAGTTCTACGCGGTACTCTGTGTTTAACTGCACTAGTAGTCACGTGACAAACAATTAAGTCATTTCTTACGTCATATAGCATGAGCTGTATGACGTCAAACGTTCTTAGTGTTTTCAAGAAGATGCTTATTAATGTTATGTGTATTAAAGAGGCACTACCTATATCTACGCGATTTTTAATGTAAAATATTAAATACTCAATATTACTGCATTTATATGTATGCAAAGCTATTTTATGAGTATTCTAAGAAGCAACAAGGTTCATATTCCAGTTCTGTAAATTATTAATTATGATCAAAACAATATCTTGAATAAAATGCTGCACAGCCGTTTATTCTTGCCGGAGAACTACGAGTTTTTACGATTTTATCGGACATGCGCAATGCCATTCAGTTGACCGAAAACGAACTACTCGGGGCAGTTCCGATAGTAAACGAATCGATCGGAACTCGTCGCCAATCCGACGAGGCAGTTCCGATTGTAAATGAATAAGATCGGAAAATCTCCGTAATCGGCTTGTCTAAAACAATTACGAATACAATTTCAAAAATCCGATCTTTTGTATCCTGTTTTTCCCCAGCAAAACGCATATTACATGGGGTGAAATTATTGCCGTTTACCTTTTTCATAGTCCTCTTTACAATTAAGTAAAGTTTATATCAATTGGTGGACAAAAAGATATAGGTAGAGCATCTTTAATGCATATGATACATCATGATGTGTGCTACATTTCAGTTTGATTTGTATTATACCTACCTTTAGAAGCTCCTCCAACAGATTAGCCTTTACAGTAAACTTTACTATTGTAACTGTCTATGTTTAAGTAATTTAAGAAAACATTTGAGAAATTTTATTATTACAACCTAGCTGTTATGGGTATGTTTTGTACATTTTGTGGGATCCTCACTCATTTTCTCTTTAATACATAATATTACATACGATCCTGTTTTGACGAGTTACGTTTTGACATTGGTGCTCGTACTGTTCGACTTGTTATCTACTTTTGTTTACGTTTTACCGTCATTATTAATGTGATTACACATCGTATCTCCTTCACTTGTTACGGAAGTAGTTAAACAATATTTAATACATTCTTTAATTCATAGCAAAAAAAACAACAAATATTTAATTGAGAAACTATTACCGAATTACTTTCCAATGAACTGCATTTATAGTGGTTTACCCATTCAAGGTATACCACTGCACTACCCACTTTGCTTTTAGGACCACACAACCGACTATGGTCTCTCTTATGACTGAAATAATGAATGAATCTGTAAAGAACGATATTATGTAAATATGACATCCTCTTGAGGATGCCAGTGGATATTATCAATCCTCGAAATGAATTTATTTTATTATACCGGACAAATACTCCTATGGGAAATCGCAATAATAAGGCAGGTATTTAGCGGGATGATATTTTGCGCTAATCACCCGCTGTGACGCGTTGAGGGTGATAGCGCGAAATATCATCCCGGCAGGGTATGGGGACTTTACATGGAGTGTTTACAGTGAGGTATAGTAATGTTTTATATTCGTCTACAATTCTTTCTTTAATGATTCATACTCTTAGTGACGACTGCATAGCAAACATAGTGACTGTTAATACATAAGTTATATATATATATATAATGTTTTATATATTATATATGCATGTCTTAATGGGCTCACATATTGATTTTTTCCGACCTTTAAAACGCCTGGTAGGGAGTCCTTTGATTACAATCGTTTTATTGCGATGTCGATATTGCAAGAGTGCAATTTGGTTAAACCTAGAACCGACTAATCGACATTTTCACTGTTATCAATCCTTGTATGTTTATGATGTCTACCAATTTACACTAACAACATATATGATTTGTATTTTCATAATATTACATACTATCCTGTTTTGGCGAGTTACGTTTTGACATTGGTGCACGTACTGTTCTACTTGTTATCTACTTTTGTTTACGTTTTACCGTTATCATTAATGTGATTACACATCGTATCTCCTTCACTTGTTACGGAAGTAGTTAAACAATATGTCAAAATCATCTCATTTAGAATAAAATGCACGTCGCATAACACTTAAAGAAGGAAATCGCAATTGTCGTGATAAAAAACGACTGACAATAACGACTTGATATATTATTAAATTTAGACTTCGAAAAGCCCTTGCATTTTATTATCGTAACCCTGATCTACTTTTAAAATATAAAAGTAATTTAATAACTTTATTTAAGAAATAATGTATAGTTCTGTATATGACTTTGATATCCTAATTTTACTACGACCTGGTATATTCGTCATTTTCCCCACGAATGTACATCATGTACATCTTAAAGATGAATGGCCACCCTTTTTGTAGTATTATCAATTAACACATTTAACTAGGGAACTTCATATGAGCATTTCTTGATAGTCCCGGAGAGAAACATATATTTAAAACCGCTGCTAAGTTGTATGTAAAAAAATGTATTATTTGCATGACATAGATACTACTTTTACCTCTGCGTGACTGCACGGGGAAATGAGGTAAATCTGAATTGTATAGCTGAACAGCTATTATTGCCAGATAATTGATAAATACATTTAGTTGTGGATTAATTTACCTGTTCAAAGTTTTCTACGTCATCAAATAAAATCTTATTTTTCTCGCTTTTCACAGATATTGCAATGTGTGAATTGTAAGTATGTATTGTTGTGTATTTATTTCGATTTTAATAAACATAAACATGTTCATGAAACAAAACATGGCCGGAGAATTTTAAGTCCGCTACGACAAATCGTGAAAAGTGATATGTGTAATCAATCATATTTATTATTTACTCGTATGCGACAGTTTCAGCTTCTCGAAAATCAAACAAGCTGTGACATGCTCGGTTTGATTATATGATAGCGTATTATCATTTGGTAAGGCTGTTTAATATAAACATCAAATGTAGAATGCGCATCATGATCAATCGTTCGGTGTTAACCATTCACGTGCACGAAAGAAAAGACGTGTTTTGATTTACAAGTAAAAAAGTACTTTAATACGCGAACAAATATTTACAAAAGACAATAACAAATTTTCTTGAACAAATCGAATGAATTTAAGCTATTCAAAAATGTTTTATCATTGTTTTCGAGAGTTTATTTATGTTTGACTGTTGGCCTTCTTGCCTACTGACCGTTTAAAGTCGGTTAAAGTAGATTTAACAGACGAACAGGAACTGTAGCATTCATGGATCACTGTCAACCAAACATAAGCATAGAAACAATCAATAATTACAAGAATGAATGGAAGGCAAGATATGACATCACAAATATAAAAGGGTTGACAATAGGGCTACCGCCTTGGAGCTGTTAGTGGCAAAATAGCCGCCGAGGGTTTAAACAAGTTTCTAGGATGCAGCAAACCCCACTCTTACCAATATGTTGAAATCCTAATAAAACGTGACAGTTTAAATAAAGACATCCTCGCCAGGTTCTCTAACACACACGGCCGCATTAATAGGCAATATAACTAACCCAAATTGACGATCAAGTATATATTATAACTCTAAAAACACCAGTTAAGTAGTTATATTATGTATTGTTCTTTTCATTGACTTTTTCAATATGCTCATTTATTTCGGTTTGTGTTGCAGAGCGGACCTACGTTACCATTACGTTTGATTGGTTCTCATGTGTGAACAATAATCTTGACCAGATTAACATATGCATGAAAAAGGTGTTGAACAACTTTAATCAACTTGTGTTTTATGAACAGAGTTTGTTATTCAGTCAATGTTTGCATGACTTTTCTTTCAATGTAATAGGGTAAAAGTGCGGTTTTTGTAACCTAGATTCTGTGTACCCTAGATTCTGATTTGAACCCTCCAGTGGCCTTTTTGCCCCTGACTGGTCCATGGCGGTAACCATATTATCAACACATTTCTTGTTCGACTTATATATCTACTATTTATTGCATACGCATTTACAAGCTCCGTTTACTTTTAATGTAACAGGAAACGTCAATATTCACCCATATTGACGTGTAGTAAAGTCATATTGGGTGTTTTAATGTATACTCGTTCGTGATTGGTGCACTGTTCTGTTCATGTCAAAGACAGTATGTCACGTGATGTAAACAATATTGATTTCATTGTGAAAATTCCCATTATGTAATGACAACATGTTTGTTTGAAATGAATGTTTTTGGTGAAAATTAAATATTACAACTATTTTATTCCCTATAATTTGAAAATGATCGTTAATTTTTTTTCGTCCTTTTGCTCATAAATATTGCGCTCCTAAGGTCGCGCAATATTAATACGCAAAAGAACTCGTGCATATATCCCAATACAAATCTAACAACCTATAATTTTATGTCACATGCCCGTTATTAACCTTGTAATTGGTGTCTGCTTCTATGTCTGTTCTAGTTGAAGGTGTCATTGCACCATTGAATTTCCTTCAATGGTGTAATTACGCCTGCATGTGATCTGGGAATGGTGTAATTACGCCTGCATGTGATCTGGGAATGCTACAATTCCTGTTCGTTATATACCTACGTTTATTGTAAGTTGCATCATGTAAAGTAAGACGTTTGATTGCACAAGATATCCTATGTTGATGTTGCAGACGATCAAGCACAAACATCGTATACAGTAGACGACACATTTATGTACCACAGTTACATTTTAGTTCATATTTTTTAAATGAAATGTACACTTCTGACAAACAATCGTATAACACACTTTCTGTGTTTTTTCTTGAAAAAGAACAAGTGTACGAACATTTGAAAAAGAGTTACTATTTATTTAATATTGAATTAACTTTCTTTTTGAAAGACTACACAGGTATAAATAATCGTAAAAACAACTCATCAATAATTTTTGTTAACAAATTCATCAAATAAAACTGAAAAGAAATACTCAATTCGGAATATCGGATAACATTCAGGCAGAGCTTAAAAGAACGTGTTCAAAAATTGGAAAAAAGTAATTATATTCAACAAGTAAATGTTTTATCGGGTAATTATAAGTGTCATCAAGTGTACTTTGCATACACGTCAACACAATATTCTTGAGAGAAATTGCGTTTTGAAACATGATAAAGTGATATTGCTTTTCATTATTGATGTTTTATCATTCAGCTCTAACTTAACGTTTTAAATGTTGCAAAATTGTTACCCATATGGTACATTTAATGAAGAAAAACATGACTAGCACGTTTACTTCTTGTTATCGCAAATACATATATTTACATTCGATATGGATTCCGGGTCAAAGAATTTAAGAAAGGCCACTAAATCGGTTATAAGAATTCGTATACAGTCATTGTCAAAATAACGTTTCTTTTCCTGGATAGTGTTGTGAAGTGAATTGCAATATATTCTATGTTCACATATTATTCTCTCATAGTCACTACACTTATTATTAGCCTAAGACATTTTCAGATTTAACGAAGCTTTGCCTAAGATGATTATAATTAAAGCATGAAACAAGTTAGATCGAACAGGAAATTTAGCTTTCTCAGAACACGGTCAACCAAAACAACATGCACTAAAACATACAACAATGACAACTCTAAGAACAAGGCATCTGTCATTACAATCTCAACGGCCTGCCATTAGACCAACCGCCTTGGAAGGGTCAGTGTCACAAAGACCGTTGGGGGATTTAAACCAGAATCAAGGGTGCACCAAACTTCATTCTTAACCTGTTGTCATCCCAATAAAATGGGACACTGTGAATAAAGAAATCTCCACCAGACTATATTAACTCCGCCAGGCTATATTATCTCCACCAGGCTATATTATCTAACAAACAAGTCAGCTCTAATAGGCAAGCTTGTGTTGAAAATTGCTTACGTTATCTAGTTATCAGAAGAAAAAAAATAGACTTCCAATTTAATAATTACCTGTTTAAGTTCGTATAATATGCCATAATGCCTTAATGAATAATTAATATACGTAAGTAAATATATTTTTCAATATGTCTTAATTAAAACAATGCTTAACGAGTATGACTGGAACTATAGCAATCAGTTAAAGTAGGATACCGCCTTGGAAGGCCAATGACAAAACAGGTCACTGTGGGGTCTAAACAAGATTGCACCAAACATCACTATTGTTCTATTGTCATCCTAATAAAACGGGTCGGTGATAATAAAGAAATCCCCGACAGGCTATATTATTTAAAAAACATGGCAACACTAAAAGGCAATATAAGTATAGCACATTATCGACAAATACACGAGAGTCAGTCATCTGTAGCAATGAGTTCCTTTATGACAATCATGGCATTTCTCACTTGATAGCTGTCAAAGAATACTTTATAACTGTTATGCAAACTTGATATACAGTCGAAGAAAAAACGATACTGAAACATTATTTATGCCACGTTTGCATGTTAAGCAGAAGTATGTATGCAGAGATGCGACAATTGATGGGCGTTGCAATAAATAAAGGCCTTTTTAACACTGTAATTTCCGGCTTTCGCTTACGTCATTTACTATTTTCCCCCTTATTTACATCAATAGAGCTAAACAAATGCCATTTAAAATTGAAATGTAGCCCTGACTAATCGAAAAAATAATATTTAAAAATAATAGAACAATTACTATTAAAGAATCGATAACCCGATAACCACGTTAGAAAATTATCTAAAAAGACAACAAACGAATTGCACATTAAATAAACAAAAGACAGCATAGCTCGAGTTTGATTAAACGATTTACACGTCTCAACAGGAATTTTCGAAACAAAACTTATTACATTTTATATAGCATATGTCTATATTGTTTTGTTATCGTTTTTTATCTTTAGTTTTTCCCTTTGTTTATGAATCTAACATTACGTGCCGTCATTGACTAAAAAGCAATCTAATTTGTATATGGAACTTTTACTAACATTGCGCGGCTTGATAGTTATGATATAATTCATAATCAGTTCCAGTTCAGTTACATGCATTACGAAACATAACACAATACTTTTAAAATCGAATACAAACTAGTGAATAAATAGAGATTATTTAACTGCTGGGATCGTTTATAGGGAAATCCTTCACGAGTGGTAGACGTGTGGATCACTTCACGAACGAGCGCACGCGAGTGAGTGAAAAAACAAAGCACGTCTACCATCAAGTAAAGGATTACCCAATAATCGATCCCAGCAATTAAATAATCTATTTATTACATTTTTTAAATACGTTTTTGCAACAAATATTCGCTTTATTGAACGTTATCGGCGGATGACGTCGACGTCAGCAACATTTTATTGACGTCACGACTCAACGTCGCAACGTTAGTTATTATTGTGTTCTGAATTAGCAACGTTAGTTATTATTGTGTTTTGAGTTAGTTATTAATATTTAGCGATTATGAATATTCTTGCACTGAGAAATCCCGATCTTTCACGCATAGAAATGTAATATATAGTAATCATGTCCTTTGGTAGTGTTTTCCTGCTTTGTAGGCAGTACATACTACGTGAATAGAAAATCTATTCAGAAAAGAGTATGATAATGGACCTTTGGAAACGGCCGAGCCGCGACACATACGAAATATTGCAGTCTCGGTTTGATTGAGATTGTTCATGAGCGGTAGTGAAATATGCTAGCTACCGCTCACGCCCTCTAGCCCAGGGTTGAGCAGAACTCAATATTCTAAAATCAATAGTATACAGAAGCCGCGTTTTCGTCTTAAACCCCAGCGTTCGGTAGTCACTACCGTCATTATGTATACACTGTAGACAGTTATTATTTCGTCTGCTTCAAGATAAAGGTTTTAGCACTCTGACCAATCACTGATCTTATTTTTACAGGTACAGCTATTAATAGATGCCCCAAATTTAAAATAAAAGTTTTGTTCTAGAAAGTATGGAAAATAAATACATTATATAATTATTTTGATATGTATAGAGTAATGTTTAATGTATTTACATGCCAAACTTTATAAACTTCGTAAGATTCTTGGTCATGAGCACTTTCATACTATCTTTGTTAAACTTGTTAAAAAGTTTATCAAAAGAGGTTATGACCCTATCATTTTGCAACGTACTGCATGCTTGGTGGTGGACCCTTTTACAGTTCGCCACTATGCTTTCTTCTTTAAATGTACGATGACCGGACAGGCTGTGGACCCTATGATGACGCCTACCTAAAGCCCATAGGGACGGTGGCGTTAGATGTTTGTCTATGATCTTTCTTGTCGTGCCCTTAATGGTTTATTCTCTTGTTTCTCTGGCTTCTGGAAGTCATTGAGTACCTTCATTGTGGCTTTCTAGGCTATTGTTTTTTTGTATTATATTTACACGAGCATATTTGTGTTTTACTTATATTGCCTACTGATGCTGCCTTGTTTGTTAGAGTTTAGATCTTGGCGGGGATTTCTTTATTTACACTGTCCTGTTTTAAAGGGATGACAGTAGAATAAGTGTGAGGTTTGGTGCACCCTAGAACCGGTTTAAACCCACAGTGGCCTACTTTGCCACTGACCGTTCCAAGGCAGTAGCCCTATTGTCAACCCTTTTGTGTTTGTGATGTCGTTTGCATTGTATATTACTTTTGCCTTCTTGTTTGTCTGTTTGCGTGTTGTTAGTGTGTTTTGTGGTTGACTGTCCATGAATGCTACTTTCCATGTCCGTACTTTTTATATTTTTTTATGGTTTAAAAATGCTCTATTATTTAGAAATTTGTGATTAAACCTCTCCGAGCAGCATAATGCATAAAATGATCAGAAAAGTTTCTCCGGAGGCCATTTTGGGTTTTTATACCCAACCCTGGCATTTAAACATCTCCACTATAAAGAATTAGATACATTATACTAGTATCTCAGTCTGCGTTGCTTTGAAGTAGAACCGGTGATAGCGAGTTGGGGGGGGGGGGGGGGGGGGGGGGGCATATTTCATCATAATTACATTTCATGAACATATTAAATACAACCGAGTATGTAACTATCTTCTATCGTTTGTGTTTGTTGGTTCCAGATGGTCTCCTTTCCGGTATATCTTACCGAAATAGACAATATGTTGTTTTATTATATATCATAAAATATACGCATTTTTCGTTGGTCTAGAAGCAGTCACGTGTGATTAAATAGTTTTGACCATTCTCATTGGAAATATGCTAACCATTCATTAGTTCATCACGTGACCGTGAAATAGTTGATTTAGCGTGCAATAGTACATCTTTGTCATTGACGTGCTTTTTTTTTATAAAACAGCAACGTGTCACGTGGTGACCGTGCAATAGTCGATCTGTGTCATTGGCACGCTTGTTTAAATGAACAAATGAAGCAGATGTATGGTTTACACGGCTCACACTCAACATTTTAATTATTATTACTAGTAAAATATCAAAACTTTTATATTTTATGATATATAATGAAACAACTATTTAATGCCTTAGGAGTCAATGGATTAGAATTATTTATCATCGGCGTGCCGCCTCGTGTAATAGTACCCTTCTCGGGTCAGTAGTCACTCCCTCTGATAAATAGTTCTAACCATTGACTAAGGAATTAAATAGTTGTATGCTGTTTATTATAACTGTTGTGGGATGTTTTTTATCTTATAAATATTTAACTAAACTGAGCGCTGTGGTCCAGTGGTAGAGATTTGGACCCATGATCGAAACGTCTTTGGTTCGATCCCAGCCATGACAATTTATGTTGTGTCTAAGGCACTTTATCTGCATTTGCTTAGTACTGGTTCTACATCGAGAAGTTTAAAATAAGTCCAGAAAGCTTTCGATACAAATGATGAAAAAATAAATAAGTATAACTAAATTAAACTGAATGGACCATCTGAAGTTTGACTTAGACAGTGTTCCTTTTTCCCCTTTTATAATGGCCTGTCGTGACTACAACTAACTACTCTGTAAATATATATATAGTACAACAGACAGAAAGACAGACAAGTCAGACGACAGAGTATTATACACATATATTAAAATGTGAGCATTCAATGTTATTCAACACGGCCGGAAGGAAGATCATTTATAGTTCCTATTAAAACCAATAAACGCTTCAATATCAAATATCCTACGATATATATATATATATATCTATGTATTATTATTTTTATTTTTATTATCATTATTATTATTAGTAATATAATTATTATTATTATTATTATTATTATTATTATATACTAGGTACTCACTAAAATATGTGAATAACATTCTCATTGTTTTATGAAAATTTTGTTAAGTATATATCCATATATCCCTATTTTATAATATATCTAGTTAAGTTCACATGGGTGAATATGCATTATCACTTGCGAGTTTCGTTCCATGATTGATTTTATTCAGTTCGTTTACACTCATATGGCAGGAGACTAAGTAATACATGACAAAACGATTCACTGGAAGTCCACAGTGCAATCAATCAATGTGTTCTAAATGTGAAAAACATTGCCATACCGAGTCTGTAATTTCTCTAATCAGGATTGCCACGTAAGATAGAAGGAGACCAGCAGTATTGCATGGTATTGTGTAATAAGTTTACCACCACTAATTACATGTAAACCTCCGGGGTGTAGTCGAATGTAGTTCTTATAATATAAAATAATCCCTCTTTTTTTGATGGAAATGGACATTATTAGTATAAGCATTATATATAGGAAAACTGCCCATTTCTGTTCGATTTTGTGGTTGTATGTATAAGAAGCATATAAATACGTTTCACTGATGAACATTTTCGTAAACAAACAAGAAAGTTCTTACATGTCTTGTGACCCCAACTTTTCTGGTGATTTTTCAAGTGGAAAATTAGTTTTCTTTGTGAAAATTACACTGCTGCATTATCCATACTTGAGTTGAAGAAATATAAAATGATCGGACAGGGAAAGTAGCATTCAAGGAGGACAGTCAACCACAAAACACAGAAACAAACACGCAAACAGACAAACAAGAAGGCAAAAGTAATAATAAAAGCAAACGACATAACAAACACAAAAGTGTTGACAATAGGGCCACCGCCTTGGAGTTGCAGCAAATCATTAATATGTGACACTTTAACATTGGTGTCTATGGGGAAAATAATTAGTGATTTCATACCTCTATGATTATTTTCCCTTTTAACTCAGTATACAACAAAAGGGAAGGTGAATACATTATCCTCGAAAGGAAACTATTAATGGTAAAAACATGTAGTCTTAAAGAAAATAACCCGCCAAACAATGACAAAATTATACTACTAATAAATACTGATAAAGGGGATCCTTTGGGAGCAACAAACACAATTAAGAGAATAAAGCAGCAGACTCGGATTTATTTTAAACCGTTTATCAAAAATCTTTCCAGGTGTTCAGGTCATATAATAATGTATTTGTGTCGATTAAAAGTACTCTTTACACGGGTTCGTAAAATCCCCGTAATTAATTGAGTATGCGTAAGATGAATTATGAGTTGATCACTCCTAATTCGACGCTCCAGTTATATAGAGGATCTTAAACGAGTTCCCATTTCATATAAGATTTATGAAACGAGTTGTAAATTATTTTAATTTTAACGAGCCTTTTCGCGAGTTAAAATTAAAAATAATTCATAACGTTGCGTATAAAAGAGCTCGAGTTTTACCTCTTTACAAAACAGTAGTTTACGCCAACTTTTTAACAAACCAACAACAATGTTTTGTATAACGTGCATTATTTTTATAAGCTGTCACATATAATAAGTTTATGACTCAGATCTGGTTGAATTTGTAATAAATAAAATAGTTTCAGTTAATAAACTTGCGTAGTGTTACAGGTTTAACTCAACAAATTAAAATCGTTCAAGGTTGTAATACACGTGTGTCATACAATAGAATATTAAATGGGTGTTCGACACTGCTAACAAGGGACGTTATGTGATAAATATATAGAGGATCTGACATAAGTTGTCATTTCATACAAAAATTTATTAAACTCGTCCAGGAATTTGTTATTAAGCTCGCCTCTGGACGAGTTTAATAAAATGTTGTATGAAATGACGAGTGTCATATCCTTTTTATCACATGAATTTTGAAATTTTGAATTGAATTGAAATGGTGTACATATGTTGTAAAAGTGTCTGTTGTAGGCGGGATAGCTATTTTAAGATGCAAGAACATTGAACTAACTATTTTATTTGGAGAACGGTAACACAGAGCAAATACAAACTTCAGTATGTAAAGTTTTCGGCATACAGCCAATGTATGACTTTAATCAACAATTCGTAGTTCTAATATATACCATGTAAACAACGTTTTCAACCACTAATTATTAATTAAGGCCAACTTCTATTAGAAAAAAAAAAAAGGATATTTTTATTTTCAATATTTTAAGTTGGATCACTCAGATCTGACTGCGTAGCTTTCAAGTAGAATATCGCTTAAGCCGGCTCTAGGAGCGTGAGAGGTGTTGCATCTTATATTTATCTGTCATGAACAGACTCCATAAAACCGAGTCTGCGAGTAGTTTTTTCTCTTGTTTGCGTTTGTTGTTTTCAATAGATGTCTTTTTCAGTAATTTGTATCATACATTTCCATAAAAATACGAAAGAAGCATACATATCAAAAGGATAAGCACACTAATATGTAATAAGATAGTGTCCACTTACAATGTTCAATAAGGTGTTAATCCACCGTGATGACGCTCTAACGTAGCTTATTAAATTACTCGATACGCATCAATGCTTAAAATAATTCCATTAAAGCAGACCTGAAGTTTAATCTCATATGCTGTTAATAAAAATATTGTTTCAGTTTTGAGATCTTACATCACACCACTTATTTGCAGTGTATAGTATGCTAGTGCTTGTAAAATACCGATATCAAACAGCGTTTTCTTAAGGTTCATGTAAATTCTTTGTAAATCACAATGCATTATATAGGGATTTTGTAAAGTTCCTGAACTAACACATGTCTAAGTATTTTTTTACACATAATTTAAAATATCAAACATTTATATACCAATCTATGTAGAAGGGGCAATAAATAGTCTTATCAGTCCATATAATATTCATGAAAACACATTTTATCTTTCTCAGTATAGCTTTCTTATGAACTCAAAATTAATATCACAGTACAAGACCATTGTTCATTGCATGGTCAGTGAATAATTTGAAAAAGGTTTATGTGTTGACAACAAACGCTGATTGGAATTTGTATTATGGATGGACAATTTTGTGCAGGAAAGGAATATTGTGGAGAAAAAAAAGTTGCTTTTATAACCTTTGTATGGATTTATTTTACAATTTATTGCCACTTCTAACTAAATTGGTATGTACAGATTTGATATTGAAAATTATGTGTATAAGGTTCATGTAAATTCTTTGTAAATCACATTGAACTATATAGGGACTTTGCAAAGTTCCTGAACTAACACATGTCTAAGTATATTTACACATAATTTAAAATATCAAACCTTTATATACCAATCTAGGTAGAAGGGGCAATAAATAGTCTAATCAGTCCATATAAAATTCATAAAATCACATTTTATCTTTCACAGTATTCCTTTCTTATGAACTCAAAATTAGTATTACAGTACAAGACCATTGTTCATTGCATGGTCAGTGAATAATTTGAAAAAGATGTATGTGTTGTCAACAAACGATGAATAAAATGTGTATTATGGATGGACAATTTTGTGTAGGAAAGGAATATTGTGGAGAAAAAAAATAAGTTGCTTTTATAAACTTTATGTGGATTTATTTTACAATTTATTTCCGCTTCTGCCTAAATTGGTATGTACAGATTTAATATAGAAATGTATGTGTAAAAGATACTTAGTCATGTGTTAGTTCTGGCACTTTTCATATTCCCTATACAATTCAATGTGATTTAAAAATATTTATAAGAACCTTAAAGTAGGTATACAAGTCGAACGGGAAATGTAACATTCACAGAAATTATTCAACCACATCCAGGCATTAATTCATTACGTGGTCCAACCTTAATTCCATTAAGCAACTTGACAGCTTATATTAGTAGGATTTTAAAACGGATATTTCAACGATAAAGCACGTTTAAAACAATTTTTACTGCAAAAAAAACAGAGTGGAATATGACAGTTAATACGCGAACCACGTAATGTCAAACAGGGTGGGATATGAAAGTTAATACGCGAACCACGTAATGTCAAACAGGGTGGGATATGAAAGTTAATACTCGGACCACTTAATGTCAAACAGGGTGGAATATGAAAGTTAATACTCGGACCACGTAATGTCAAACAGGGTGGGATATGAAAGTTAATACTCGAACCACGTAATGTCAAACAGGGTGGGATATGAAAGTTAATACTCGGACCACGTAATGTCGAACAGGGTGGGATATGAAAGTTAATACTCGAACCACGTAATGTCAACCAGAGTAGGATATGAAAGTTAATACTCGGACCACGTAATGTCAAACAGAGTGGAATATGAAAGTTAATACGCGAACCACGTAATGTAAAACAGGGTGGGATATGAAAGTTAATACGCGAACCACGTAATGTCAAACAGGGTGGGATATGAAAGTTAATACTCGGACCACTTAATGTCAAACAGGGTGGGATATGAAAGTTAATACTGGAACCACGTAATGTCGAACAGGGTGGGATATGAAAGTTACTACTCGGACCACGTAATGTCAAACAGGGTGGGATATGAAAGTTAATACTCGGACCACGTAATGTCAAACAGAGTGGGATATGAAAGTTAATACTCGGACCACGTAATGTCAAACAGGGTGGGATATGAAAGTTAAAACTCGGACCACGTAATGTCAAACAGGGTGGGATATGAAAGTTAATACTCGAACCACGTAATGTCAAACAGGGTGGGATATGAAAGTTAATACTGGAACCACGTAATGCCGAACAGGGTGGGATATGAAAGTTACTACTCGGACCACGTAATGTCAAACAGGGTGGGATATGCAAGTTAATACTCGGACCACGTAATGTCAAACAGAGTGGGATATGAAAGTTAATACTCGGACCACGTAATGTCAAACAGAGTGGGATATGAAAGTTAATACTCGGACCACGTAATGTCAAACAGAGTGGCATATGAAAGTTAATACTCGGACCGCGTAATGTCAAACAAGGAAAAGTAGAAGCAATATAATCAACATCACAAACACGAAAGGGATAACAATGGACAACAATGCGGATGCCGCACTGCATTGTAAAATGTATAAGTATCTACATTCTCCATTTCTATAACAATGTCCTCCAAGTTACTATCAGTGTTCCAGTATTACTCGTACAATTTAAAAGTGAATAAGGATGTTATTTTAATAAGAAATCTATTAAATAATGCAATACGTTGACTGGCGGATTTTTCTTTAAAAGCGACACAACACATGATAAATGTGATTCAAACAAGCCACAGAATGAATAAAATAATTGTGTTTTACGGCACATCGACACATAAATAGCTCATATTGTGCGCAAAAAACTGATGATTGACGAAGAAATGAAGTAGTAAATAAAAATTAATACAAACATATAAAGACAAAACTATTTACAAATAAGGGACGACACGGCAGCACCAAGAATAAAAATACAATGCAGTGTAATTCAAGTAGATAATACAGTTATAAATGCCTGACAAAATGTTAAGAAAACGCAATGACAGTCTGATTTTCTGCATTACATTTTAAGGACGTTGGGGCTACATTTGTTTAAAAAAGAAAACAGCTTTGAAAGGAGCAATTTGAAAAAATGAGATATAGGGTCCTATAGAAACCACAGCGTCCGAACGCAATTTACATCGTAGGTCCGCACTGTACTGCTAACGAGGACTTGAAAATACAATGAAGGAGACAAAAAACAACAGAAAGGGTGGTGAAGACATCAAAGACATGATGCAATATAATTAGTTTAATACATCGTATAACAATTATACATACAACAAGTCGTATAAAGCCTTTGAGTAAGTTCCAATTACATGTATAAATTGCTATCAAATAACGCTCACGTTGTAAAGAATAGTGATGTGTTTACCGCCAAGTTTAAAATAGCTAACATAGCGTAACCATAGTTAGGAACTACCTCCTTAATGATGCCTTTTATTTAATATATTTAGTGTAATGTTTTCGTTTTTGTGCAAATAAATAGCGACAAGTTATATCGGCAAATGAATACAATAATATTTGTTATATTTTATGTTTTCTTTAATTGATGTTTTCCATTTTCTTGGAAAAAGTACAATCATCCAGCAATTACATTTATTTTGAATATGAAAAAATATGGAAACGGTTGAAATGTAAATATCATATCAAATGGTTTTCCTCTAATATCCCAAATATATTAGTATTACTTAATATTTAGAACAGATTGTCATAATGTGTTAACGTAAACTTTATGCTAGCAATTTTGATTTATATGACCTGCACGCATATTTATCATTTATAAACATAACGTAATAACAAGCATGCAATATATTATGTTTCTGTGGACGAAAGATCATTATTTTTCAGAAAAAATGATATCACTTTAATAATGTTAACTTACTCAGAGTACAAAATATCTGTGTCGTTGCTTTTTACAGTGATGAAAATGTCGACGTCGTTTGCCAAGAACTTTAACTAAATCGTCGTATTTTGGATAAAATCGTATATAATAAACTGGACCATTACAATAAATGGTTTAATATAGTCACCTGGTTAACATTATAATACATTATTCATTTGCTGTGTTCGACTTATTGCAGAACACTATTAAATAAAGTATCCATTTCAGTCATAACTATATATAGTTGTAACTGGTTGCTTGCAGTCAAACACAAAACACTTTTGAGACAATATACATTTTTATTTGAGAAAAAAACAATGGTGAACAAAATCGATGTCTTTTTAACTTATATAACAGTGCCAATCAGTGATCCTGTATTTATATAAGTATAAGAAGTCGTCGATCAATCAATTCTAAGAAAGCGTTTAATGAAGTAGGGAGGGGTTAGCCGTAAAGAAGTTAATACGGTTATCTATGATGTTAAAAACAGTATTTTTCCAAGTAGAAAGGGAGTTAGGGTCAGCATGTTCTCTACGACACCATTAAATACTAAAATCCTCAATTGATTGCGCGATCTGAACACGACATGCATTAAAATCAATCACTGAAGGCAATCTATACTCAGGATCTTTAGAAAACAAATGCCGAATACGTTTATCTATAATATCAAAATTACCAGTAATGACATGACCAGTAATGATATGACCGGCCGGAGAATAGCAAAATTTAGAGGTTCTAAACTCGCATTCCTTAGGAGTGTTATTTACTATATCAAGGTCAGACACTATTTTGGTGTAGTTGAAAATCATATTTCTAAACAAAAATTGAACTTATAACACATAGGATTTTCAGATTTTTTTAAATATTTCGAAATAGATTCAACAACAAGATTATCTCGAAAAATACTTGGTATATCAATAAAATCTATGCCCTTATTAAGATAAAGACTTTTTAGACAATGTCTGACGTGATCAGCTTCCTTGTTAATGGAGAACATGCTGCGTATAGCTTTAAATTATGAAAGCAGTGTTATACAAAGGATCAGTTCGAATGAAAATTATGTCTGCTTACTCGTCAATCAGCTTAAGTGAAGAAATGGATAGAGAGGTGAGATAAAAAAAACATCGAGTTCTTTTCAGATTGTTTAAAAATAGTATGTAAATCAGCGACTTCTGTTTGATGTTACCATTACGTCTCCAACCATGAGACCTAGAGTTACGCTTTCGAATGGAAAATATAGCAAAGATGTCCATATAAGGCACTTTTGAAATATTTCCTTTTTGATAAATATTATCATTAAGGCCCAGTGGAAATGGTGTCTGCAAGTTTTTCATCCACTTTAATTCTGCTATATGTCTAGCTTTTATTTTAAAGTGTTTGGTTGCATCATTATCATAAATTATATATTCAACATGTTGAACGGAGACGTTACTTAAACTATGACCTGACTGACTAAGTGCTGGTACAGGTAATTCTTTAACTATTTGGGAGTTCCTGCATTATATTTACGCTCACGGAATAGAACTTTTAAGGATCGATCTGTTTGTCCAACATGGTGTATTTTTGTTTGTCCAACGAGGTACATTTCAAGTCAAAACATAAATGACGTGAGAAGTACGTCAATCAACATTTGAAGCTAGACATATATTAAATGTGCTACCATTAACAGTTGATCTAATGCTGGACTTGCAGATAAATGACTGCAAAAATGCACCTCTTAGCATTGCACTTACTTATATAAGGGAACACTATGCGTCTAGATTGAATTAAACGCTGTCTGAATGGAGACGTTACGTGGTATTTTCTCAAAACGGGTGATCCAAGAGGTGTTAAAGAAACTTTTGAGCCGTTATTAAAAATCCTGGTAAAATTATTGGAAGGAACATGGAATGAGGTTGCGGAATAAAGATTTAAAGGTGACATATCTTAGATCTAAGAGTTATTATGTGAAATTTGTATAGATGACGCAGAGTGAAAACGAAGAGGAGCGCACATTATTTTAAGTGTTTTCGTTAAAAGACTCATGTAAATTTAAATACAATACCATTCTGTGAAAAGCAAAATAAGGGCCACTTAGTAATTATTAGAGATACTACGTGATTACGTATCAAATATCCGTTATTAATAATAGACGGACGGTTAAAAGGGGTCCAAAAAACTCAACAGAAGTGTCTTATTCATGATCAGTTACGGAAAATCCTATTAAAATGGGCCAAAATGTCGGCGAACACAAAACTTTCAGCATGGTATACGTAACACATGTGTTAAAAGATAAAACTGGATCTATGAAAGTCATACAATCACTGTGGAATGTAAAAATAACACCGCAAGGCTATATCCTCTAATAAACTAAGCACCATGACAATGCAGTATAAATATAACACAAAAAAAGATGAATATATGGTTTAAAAAAGCCTTGAAATCCACAAAACTAGTACTCAATGACTTGGCAGAAGCCCGAGCAACTTGTGCAAAAAACATAAGGGCGCACAATCAAAGAGTAACGCATAGTGCCGACCTGTAAATGAAATGGGTCCACCAATATACACGCAGTGCGTTGCAAAAGGATAGGGTCATAACCTGTTTGATATATTTTTGACAGGCTTAATATATATTGCATGAACGTGATCTTGACCAAGGATCTGAAGAATTTTGTAAATCAAGTCATCCTAAAAGTCAAGCTGTGATAGTTCTTGTCACAGAAGAGTTCTTGAATTATTTTATATTTTAAAAGCAGATTAGGATTACGATAAAACAGTTTGCAAAGATTTTCAAAAGTCATTCTCGCACATATTGTATTACTAGTAAACACATACCGTATTATTAGTAAACATGACCAGAACATAATGCACAATCCAAAAACAATGAAAGCAAATAAAATCAAGGAATCAATTAACAACTAGCAATTTTCTATCAATTTATAGATATGTCTGTAAAATATGTTGTATCTTTGCATGTATAACTCGAGATGTTTGATATTCAAAGTGTTCTGCATGAAATAAAAACATTTACTATGTAACTGAAATCCACTTAAAATTTAAAATCCATCATCATTAATTGTATACATGCCAAAACCTGAGATCTTGTAAAACAATGTGTCCGCCAACAAACTTTTATATATGCACAAATGCACAGCACGAAAGCATTACATACTAAAGCAGTATAAGTCAGATATTGTTTTAAAAACTTACAATTTAATATAAGTGTTATCCACCGCCTTTATCCTATGTGAATATCGACAGGACTAAATGGCGAAGCCTACTTGTCTAAAACTATGACCTATGTACGCTGTCATCAAAGAGCCGAAGTCCAGTATTGTCAAACAGTCCAGCAGCGACACAAGCGTTATCGATGTAAAATAGTCCCTGACGCTTCTACAATCTCCTTCGGACAGTATCAAAACTTTGCAAAAACCAATATAACAAGAGAACAAATACAGCTGCTCGATGCGCTTTTAAAGGTTTCGTTATATAATTCAATGACGTGAACTAATGACGAATCACCTGAGATTATGACTGATTGGATTATAGAAAAACTGGAATGAGTCTGGACAATTATTGCAAAACATCCCACATAATAAATTAGATTTGCTTGGAAGGATACACAACGTCCTTTCAATAAATTGTCTGCATTCGAAATCACATGGGTAATCAAGGTTATTTGTTGACCAAATTAAACATCTTGAAGGATCTAATACAGGCGGTCACGTTGCTTAGTTTGAACGCAATTGTTTTGTTTAGACAATGTGATTTATTGACGTTTTCCAAATTTATTTTGAAGAATTGAATCACATAAATTTAATAATATTAAAGCATTTAAGTTTTAATAAAAATTTCAACTTTAAGAACTTTTGATATAGAGTTATTATTGCCGAAATCCAGTATTGATTAAAATTCATTAAGAGCTATCTATTTTAATTTCTGTATAGTCATATAGTCTTTCAAAAGTTGTTTTTGCAATATTAAATAAATAATAACACTTTTCTCCGACTTCTGGATCTTCTTCAATATAATTTGTTAACAAATGGTAAGTTTGTGTTTCTCTCTTCTTTAATGTATATGATGTCTGTCTCAACGAATCATATGAAACAAATCAAATCCTATTTCGCGAATTAATTTTGATATATTGTAAGATACAGAAGCAAGCCGTTTTATTTAAAAGTTTGTTGATACTCGCGCATAATGTTGCGATTCCTCCCACTCCGTATATGTATGTGAAGGGCACAACCGACGTGATATCATCAGATCATAGAGCATATCTCACCAATTGACGGTATACTTTTACGAACATGAATTTATTTCCATCGGGCTCGTTTACACGACCATTTTATGTACACTCTTTCTATCTAACCTCTGTTACTATGTTTATTTACATTAACCTTTTTTCATGAAAATAACCTAAATCTACTCACAGAACAATTTAAACAAGCATTAGTTTATACAAATGGTATATTGGCATATGCTATGGCTATAGTGTATCATTGTTTCACCAATAAAAGGGCGCTTGCAACCTATACACTTTCTGATTGGTCATTGTATTATTTGGTTTAAACTTATTTTATTTCCAATATTTATACAATCGGTGAAAATGTACATAATACAAAATGTGAAAAAGGATTGGAACGAAAGCAGTTGCTTATGGAGTTCCTTTCCGATTTATTGAATAAATAACCCTAAACACGATATTTGCTACAGTTGTAATTGGAAAATATCCCGCGTGTTTTCTTTTTACCAGGTTTTGATGCTAATATTAAAATAGGGAAAAAGCTAACTCACGTGCTGTCACAGTATAATGGTAATAAACCTCACTTAGGCGGCTCAAGAGAACCTATCATGTGTTTAACAACAGTTCAATTCGTAATCAGTGTATAACTAAAAGCGCTGCCTCGTTTGGGAAACCGTTACCTTAATTTACGAAGAAAAGGGGATGCTTTTCTTTTAAAAAAATCTAATTTGGTATGTTTGCCCAAACTCATTATTTTTCTTGAGCTTGTAGTCGAGTTGAGGACTTTGGTAACCTTTGTATAACAAAACAGCTCCATCAGTCCTGCCGTTACCATATATTTTGAAAGTACTTGCGAAAAATGTTACTGTCGTAACCCAAATCTACTTTGAAATTATTAAGCAATTTAGGAACTTTCCTGCGATAACAACACAATCTGACTATTATGGTGACGTGATTTAAATACTTTGTATGGTCCTTGGTCATGACTATATACCAAATTGCTTAGGGAGTTTATCAACGTATGTTTTGAAACTATCAAAGCTCTCTGTATGTGTTGTTGACCCATTTACAATTTATTCGTGAAAATATTGTTGGTTTAATAACTATTGGTTATCTTTAAAAAAAAAGATCAAAATGTAAGGGAGAATGGTCAAGTGAAATGTACCACCAAATGCATAATTTAGGCATAAGCAATGTCAACCATGAAGTACTGTTGTTGTGAACACGATATCAGAAAGAATACTTCTACAGCAGTAATTGTGTCCTATATTTCCGAATAGTTCGGTACAATTTCACTCAAAAAGACAGGATAATAGCGAGAAACCTACATTGACATGATGTATATATCAACGAATCATCTTAAACAAATCAATTCATAGTTCCTGAATTCATGTTGATAAATTGTAATATACAGAAACAAATAATTATCCTGTAGAAAACCTACACAATGACGAATTGAAACAAAGTCTTAAATTTTAAAATCGTTCGCTTTGTTCACCAAAACATTCAATGTAGACAATTATGTGTGCTAAAAATGCAGAAATATCACCTGTATAAGAAAATTAAACTCTCAAATTTTTAAATCGTTCACATTTTTTCACCGAAGCATTTAATGTAGACAATTCGGTGTGCACGTAGTGCAGAAATATCACATGTATGCTAAAATGAAATGAAATCACGTTTATTTGAAAAGTGTAATTAATAGTAAAGCATTAAAGAAATTGAGTTACGATCAAAATGATCGTAAGTTGGTCCATTGAATAGGCCATCTGTACGTTTAAAGCACAGGAGACATTTTTGCTAAATAAAATGAGTCATGTTTTCACGTCATCCAAATTTCGAAGTACAACATTGTCAACACAGAACAAAAAGAAAAGATTTTCTTTATATCAGATGTTCTTTATATGCAACGTGCCTTCAATACAAATATGATGCACATGAAAAGGATTGAATTGTAATCATGTAAACATGTGGTATTGTGAAACATTCGGATGAACTGATCATCGGTCGGATTTATATATTGATATTTGGCTTTGAGTGTTTTTGTTAGAATGGAGACATGCCTAACGATCATTTAGTTTTGTTTTGCAAAATTTCAATGCAAATTAGTCTCTCAAGTGTGTTCAACACATCCACAAACAAAGTTGCCAGTTATTCACTGCCAGAACGGTGGCGACTCTTATATGGTTTACATAATTGCACATGGTAAGGTAGCAGTTAACAGTTTATTTGTGTTGTGATGCAAACGATAACGCACACGCATCCCTTACATGTGACCAATTGTAGTTTGACATTGTTCATGCCTAAAACATGCATTTGTTTGAACATTTCACTTGTCGATAACCCATACATTTTGATATTTTTTCTTGTTAAAGTTGGTTGACCAATAGTCCTTAAAGCTACACAGTCTCTATATCAATCGATTTCTTCTTTGCAGGCGTGTCCTTATTTGTAACTTCATGTTCATTTAAGCGAGCAAATATAGCGCAGGAAATCGTTTATTGTATAGACATCGACCAGTGCATATCTTACCTATACACAGGTAACAGTAGTTTTACAGAAAAAGAGTTAGCCTTTTTCGGGGCTTGAACAACGACCTTCTGATTTCAAGTCAGGTGCTCTATCCACTGAACTTTAACGCTACATGAAAAAATAGTATACTAACTACAATTTATTATGAGGCAAAATAACGTAACATATTTGAACGCAACTCAAGAGGGATCAATAAATATATAGTCCATCTTGTCACACGTGTAAATTAACATTGCCTGATGTAATACTGTATGTTATCAATATGAAACTAATACTTCACCTCTAAACAACCATATCTTGACTTCTTATTTAGCGCTTGATGATTTTGTGTGTGCGCGCTAGTTATTACGTAATGCCTATTTAGTGTTAAAAATACCAATCAATAGCCGTGGTCTAGTGGTTCAGCGTACAGATGTCAAAACTTAAAAGTGCAAGGCTGTGGTTCAAATCCCGCTCCGGGCAACTATTGTTTTTATCACATATATTCTGAAGCCGTATATTTATCGGTGTTTCCTGTAACGAGGCTAAATAAAAATGTGAAATTTACGCATCGATTTCTGCTTAAATACCGACTTTTGGAGTGTTCGTCGATTTGAAACTACTTCACACGTGACTCATTCATATTCATGAGTTATTACCAGTTAAAATAGGGACTGTGTAGCTTTAAATACGTGTTTTAGGTCCACTGCTTTCTGTGAATGCTACATCACATTCTCTCCACAACCAAAAGGAGAAAATTGAGCGAAAGCAACTTCCCAGAAAGAATTGTTAGGGCCTGTTTGTTGTAATTTAAACTGTTTATGAGTAAGCTCATTTTGAAAATACTTTTACGGCAAGAAGATTGAAATATAATTTAGTTTAGATTAATTATAACATAGACTGGTCCTATCTCCATTATATGCAATGATTCGGAGAGCAGCCAGTAGCATTAATGTTCACATACATCGTCTAGACTGCTTGTTGATTATTTAATGATGAATAGCCTCATATTTACAATAATGATGCAGATCAGCGTTTGGAAGCTATAGTCCTAAAGACTCCTGAATAAGTCGGCGAATTGTGTTTGGGGAGTGGGTGGGGGCGATTTATACTATATTTGAAATGATGTTTGACACTTATCGCCGGTGTATGAATTCCGTATGTCGGGCAGAAAAAAACACAAAGAGAATTCAGGGTAAACCTGTTAACACGATGGTTACTCGTTTTCGCCTGTCAGCGTTTATTTGTTTTTTCTTGTTTTCATTTTTTAAATCTGGGTTATTCATACAGTTATTCATGCATTACTAGCAGATGTTACATCCGTCTATTCGGACTGCTTCGTTCTTCAAACCTAGGTGGATATGTTTGTCAAATGTCGCAGTTTAAACGCGTGAAACCTATTCTATGATTTCCTATATAGTCAGATACCACTATTGATTTGGGGCTTCTGATTGGTTGAAAAAAAGTATAGTATTAGGGCATATGGTCTGATTGTAAGGCAGATTCTGATTGGATTAAATTACCCAAATCATAACAAATCCCCATAAAACGTCAAAATATTACATTTCCATCATAAAACATGTTGATTTAGGATATTTTGACTGAAATTTGCATTTTTATGGATACAATTGTACTGAGAGTATATTTGCAAAAAATAAAATGTTTTGACATCCATTCTGGAGGTGGCCACCTTCAGTGAAATATTAGAGGCTGAAAGCATTACATTATCCCCGATTTGCTGGTTATTCTTGAGTGTTTCTAAGACAGTTCTTTAAAAAAAGTTAAGTTTTATCATCCGTTCCGATATAGGAATAGGTGTTGTAGGCCAAAAGGCTATAATGGAGGCCTATGGGAAATGCAATAGTGGTATATGACCTAAAAGATACGTGTCATTGCAGGGCAATACTCATAATTCGAATGCCTTATCAAAATGAGTATGCGCATATCAATCATGTATTAAGCTCTCCATGGTCGTACTACAGATTACAATAGGAAGACGGTGATCCCTTTTATACATATTATGACATCATTTCTCGATATCAATCCACCAGCTCAGTTACTTTTTAATCTGAAATTCACCGTCATTCGTATATTGACAATGAAGCTATTTAAAATCAGTAGCTGACACGATACTGACTATTGTCAACAGTTAAAACGAACATCGACAATGTACACGCCTGGTAAACATTCGCTCCACAACCAAAAGGAGAACAATGACAATTGAGCGAAAGCCACTTCCGAGAAGGAGCGAAAGCGCGGTTTTCATCAACAAACGTGAGTATGATCTATTTTTTTCAAAAATCGGAGAATGTTTTTCCATGTAGGCATATTTATACTTCATGTAGAATACAATATCGCCTTTTAAAAGTGTAAATTATAGCGGCTAGAACTTTTCTCCTGTCGATAGTTGATGCAGGTTTCTCCACGGATTACACTTTCAACTTGTTTTTGGAACCTATTTGCATTCACGAAGTATTTCTATGGTGAACATCACTTGAATACCGTCCATAAATTGCTTATGCCCCAAATTTGAATGTTGAAGTTTTAACCTGGGTGATTTATGGTCTATTTTCTCGAGGTAGGGGAGCGAACGAGCTGGAGGTAGAACGAGCGTGAAGGAGGTAGAGCGAACGCCTGTTTAATTCCACAATAAACAAGCCCTAAGCGCACAAGGATTATGTATTACAAGGTTGTCATCTGACTCATGTATCACATTGACATCTATCCCCGAAAAAAACACATATTTTCGATCTCACAATGGCGAAACTGTTTAATACTATAATAGTTTTAAGCAGACGACAATACACAACAATGCCCGCTCAATGTGTTTTTGAAATTAGATTCGTTGATAATCTCCATCATCTGCCATTAAAACATACGGGTAGATGTATTTTATTGCTTTTAATTTACAGCTCAGTAATTATGGTAATTATGCAACACGGACACAACTGGAAACCTCGGTTGAATCAGTAAACAAGTGAAAGAGTGTTACCATTATTTGTGGCGCTACGAGGTTAGATTATGCTTTCTTTATTACGTAGCAAGTTTAGATCATCGACGTATTTGCATTTCACCCCAAATATAACATGAAATAGCAAAGCAATTAATTGTATGCAAGAAAGAAATACATCTTACCAAGTATTAAAGTGTATGTATCCGAAAGTATTCACCGGCATCACGGTTCATCGCGGTATTTCTTACGGTTTCGAAATAACTGGAACTTTCCCGCCAGCTTCCATAAACGAGAAATTCTGCCTTAAGGTAGCCTTACCGTACCAGGTTAGTGGTTTCAGAACTCCATAAAAACAAGAGCTCCATTCTTGACGTTATTACTTGAACGTGATCAGTGAAATATTGACCCCTCTACAGCCAATAACTACATTTCACCTTTTACTTGTGCGATGACTGGAACACCTCGTTGGATTATATGATTGCATTTTCTAAACTCTAAAAAGGGAGGTACATACACGACTTTCGTCCCTCAGACGTTTTGGTTGTATGTTTTGATTGGTTTTCTTTTAGGCTGCAACTTTATGGATGTTCACTGCAAATTTGGATACCTTGGATTTTTCTAATTAGGTTCGTCAATATTTATGTCTGCAACACTTAAACGTATCGTGTGCGTACTTTTTTGGGAGTTGACGTTATAGTCAGATATTTTCTTTTGAAGGGACGTACTTTTATATACTTTTTCTTGTCTATTGGGCGCCGGAGAAGATTTCAAAGGTTGCAAGTTGATCACATACAGTCCACTATGTAGTATTGTCTACTGACCGTTTCAAGCAGGTAACCCTGTTTTCTCCATTCTTTATCTTGTGTATTTTCCTGTTTGTTGAAGATTTAATGAATACTGAAAAGTGGATCCCTTGGTAGCAACAAACACAAGCAAGAGATAAAAGTAGCATACCCAGTTTTCGTGAGGGGTAATGTAAAGTGCAACACCTCTCACGCCTTGTAGCACCGGCTTAAGCGATATTCTACTTTAAAACAACTCCTTGCTCATTTTAGCAAGTTGAACACATACCGTCTACTATGTAGTATTGTCTACTGACCGTTTCAAGTAGGTAACCCTGTTTTCTGCATTCTTTATCTTGTATATTATCCTGTTCGTTGACTATTTAAAAGTAAGTATAACAGTTCACAGAACATAGTTAACCCAAAAACACGGGAAAAGACAAACAAGAACATCAATAGTAATAATAAAGGCATATGACGTTACAAACACAAAAAGGGTTGACAATAGTGCTACCGCCTTCTCCTTGCTCATGTTAGCTTGAAATAAATAAAATTTCAGGTCTATTCTGCAAATAGAGGCTAGGTTTAAAATCTTTATTCCTGTTGGTGCCATATTACATGTATTTGTCGATGCGGCGTTAATAATGGCTATTGTTAAACCATGAATAGAATAAATGAAAACAGTAAACTCTAAACAGGTAAATAAATTAAAGTCACATGATTTATTATACTTATTTTGTTCATGGTAATACAATTGAGAGTGATAGATAATACGTTTTGATATACTTTTTAATATATATCAACAAATAGCTGACCCAAAAGTACACATAAGATCGAAGAGGAAAAGTAGCATTCAAACACAAACATACACAGAAACAAAGAACGACTTTAAAGATGAATAAGAGGTAAGATAAGACATCACAAACACAAATGGGTTGACAAAAAAAGGTCACTGGCAAAAACGCCGCTATAACGGTGCACCAAACCTCATTCTTAACCTATTGTCATCACAATAAACGGGACGGTGTAAATAAAGATATCCCAGCCAGGTTATAATCTCTAACAAACAAAGCAGCATTAATAAGCAATATAAGCAAAACACATCAATGATCATTTATATATTATATAAATTAAAAAAAGCCTAGAAAGCCATAAAGTTAAAGAGTACGATAATGGACCTTTGGAAACAGCCGAATACGACACATACAAAATATTGCAGTCTCGGTTTGATTGAGACTGTTCATGAACGGTAGTGAAATATGCTAGTTACCGTTCACGCCCTCTAGCCCCGGGTTGAGCAGAACTCAATATTCCTCATAATTTTAACCATCATGGCATGTATATGGCGGTGGACATAGAGAGTTTCCTCCCCCATGTTCAGCGGCGTATGGTCCCAGTATCTAACAAAATACTATTCCCCGAAGAGCGAAATAAACCAAATAAAATTTAGTTGGAAGCAGCGGTTATGAAGCCTGCATATCACAAGTAACAGCCAAAAGACTAGATTAAAAAGCAGACAACATATCCTATGATTGGTTAAAAAATACCCAGAGCCTTTTATCGGCCGGAGTAGTGGAACCACCGAATCAAAAATTAAGTAAGAAAACAAAAGCAATTGAAAATGTACCACCGATAACTAAATATAAGTATCGGGCTCAGCGATCTCCAAAGATCGAATGAATAACAGTCATGATTGCAAGCGCGGGGAGACGTTTTACTGCTCAAGTACTCAATGACTTGGCAGAAGACAAAGCAACAGGAGAACAAACTGTTATAGGTACGACAAGACAATATTGCAGACAAACATCAAACGCTACCGTCTTATAAGGATTTAGACAGACGTCGTCATAGGGTCCACATAATGTCCGGTCATCGCACAATCAAAGAGGAAAGCATAGTGGCGAACTCTAAATGGGTCAACCATTAAACATGCAGTACGTTGCAAAATGGTAGGGCCACAGATGTAACCTCTTCTGATAAACATTTTAACAAGTTTAATAAAGATTGTATGAAAGCGATTATGACCAAGGATCTTACGATGTTTGTAAATCACATCACCATAGAAGTCAGGTTGTGGTAGTCCTTGTCACAAAAGAGTTCTTGAATCACTTTTATATTTCAAAAGTAGATCAGGGTCACGAAAATAACATTTTTCAAATGGTTTTCGAAGTTTATGGTAACGGTAGCCCTGATGAAGTAGCTTTTTAGTTTTACAAATATAACGAATATTAAAGTCCTCAACACGACTACAAGCTCTAGAGAAACGAATAAGTTGGGAATCATAGACCCCATAAGAAGTAGCTCGTGTAACATCGCTAAATGGGGATAATTAACAATATCAAATTAAATTCATCTCTCTTGTCATAGATTTTACTAATTATTTCGCCATTTTCAAAAGAGAGATGTAAAAATGTTAGATGAAACATAGCAGAAAAGAACGGATTGTCAATGTTCAATATGTCATCCAAATACCGAGAGGTGTCATTAAAGGCTTCATTAACATCTGTCTGAGTATCGGATTTTCAAATAACATGAAATCTCTTTCATAGCAAAACAAGAACAAATCTGCGACAAGAGGTGCACAGTTCTATGTATAGGGATACCAACAATATGTCTATAAACGATCCTTATGAATAATTAGTATTTTTAGAAAATGCCTGACGTGGTCAGACTGCTTGTCCTTGCCTAGGGTCGGAGAACATGTTTGGGTAGCGTTGAATTATGGAAGCAGTGTTATACAAGGAATCTATACAAATGAAACACAATTTAAGTGAAGAAATGGACAAAGAGGTAAGACGTGAAAGTAAAGTGTGCTTTCCAGACTGTTTAAAAATAGTATTGACATAGTTACAAGCGATTTACGTTTGCTGTTACCATTACGCCTGCGACCGTGAGACCTAGAGGTACGCTTTTGAAAAGCAAATATAGAAAAATGTCAATATTTGGATATTTTGACATATTTAGTTGTTGATAACTATTGTCATGAAGGCGAGTGGATATGGTGTCTGCACGATTCTTATCCACTTACGTTCTGCAATATGTTAAAGCGTTTAGTAGCATAAGTATTATAAATTATATATTCAACCGGTTAAACAGTAACGTTAATAAAAGGATGGCCTGACTGACGAAAGTGTTGATACTAGTAATTTTTTAACATTTTAGGATTAACTGCATTATATTTATGTTTACGAAATCGATTTTTTTAAGGATCGAACTGTTTGTCCAACATATTGTATACCACAACGTGGTGCATGTCAAGACAAAGCATACATGACGTGAGATGTACGTCAATCAAAAGTTGAAGCTTTCTAGGCTATTGTTTTTTTGTATTATATTTACACGAGCATATTTGTGTTTTACTTATATTGCCTATTGATGCTGCCTCGTTGGTTAGAGATTAGATCATGGCGGGGATTTCTTTATTTACACTGTCCTGTTTTAATGGGATGACAGTAGGGTAAGTGCACCCTAGATGACAGTAGGTTTGGTGCACCCTAGAACCGGTTTAACCCCCCAGTGGCCTACTTAGCCACTGACCGTTCCAAGGCGGTAGCCCTATTGTCAACCCTTTTGTGTTTGTGATGTCGTTTGCATTTATTATTGCTTTTGCCTTATTGTTTGTCTGTTTGCGTGTTTGTTTCTGTGTTTTGAGGTTGACTGTCCTCCTTGAATGCTACTTTCCCTGTCCGATCTTTTTATATTTCTTGTAGTACATTAAACATTCTAGCATTAACAGCTCATTTAGTGGTGGACTTGCAAGATAAACAACTGCAACAACTGCACCTCTTAGCATTGCACTTACTAACTTACTAATAGAGGGAAACACCCTGCGTGTTGAATTAATTGATGTATGGAAAGCCGTAAAGTCTACTTTCAGAAATCATTTAGATTTAGATTTCTGAAAGTAGACGTCATGGCGGGGATTTCTTTATTTACACTGTCATGTTTTAATGGGATGACAGTAGGGTAAGTGTGAGATTTGGTGCACCCTAGAACCGGTTTAAACCCCCACTGACCGTTCCAAGGCGGTAGCCCTATTGTCAACCATTTTGTGTTAGAGATGTCGTTTGCATTTTTTGTTACTTTTGCCTTCCCGTTTGTCTGTTTCCCATATCTTTCTTTACGGTTTTCCATAGATCAATTTATGGGGCTTGTGTAGGCTAGTGTCAAAGACTATTGTGACGCTACTAAATATTCATATATTCATCATACCCATCATATTTTTTTTTTTAACATTCCATATGTATGCTATTGTAGTGTAACCAACATACTACAAGTTTTTTATTCACTAGTGTACTCGTTAAAATGAGAAAGGGCATGAAATGAGACATTTGGAAATCGCCGAACACGATAAATACAAAACATATTGCAGTCTCGGTCGATTGAGACTGTTCATGAACGGGTATGAAAAATGCTTGATACCGTTTATGCCCTCTAGCCCCAGATTGCGCATAAAATAGCCTTTCGATTTATTAATCCAGTGTCATTTTGACTTTAAACATTCTTGCATATATTTAACTTGAATACAATGTTGATTGTTCAACGTTTCTTCATTTTTCAAAACAATCAGTGTAAAACGTTAAAAATTGCAAAAAAGGTAATACTGGGTCGATTTTGACGCCGAAACGATCTGCACATATGTACATCATAGGTAAGCATCCGGTAAGCATCCGGTAACGTTTCGCATCCTGTAACGTTTCGAAATAATCGGTTGAAAACTGTGGGAGTAGATAGACCCACAATATATTTTGACGTACAGGACACCGTGACAGATTTATACAATGGCACTGTTATCCGAATAACTACATAATAGAGGGAGTATTGACTTTTCGTCGCGCAACCGTGACTTGTGTTCGTCGGGAATCCATTTACGTTGATACCGGGTTAACCCCACAGTGCTTCTTGGTTTGCCAAACTTTGGGATTTAAAATACGGATAAATTGTTCTGTGAGTGTAACTGTCACTCGTGCCAGTAATGGATATATAATCCTATAGAAACCACAGCGTCCGAGCGCAATGGCATCGTAGGTCCACACTGTACTGCAAACAAGGACTTGAACATACAATGAAAGAGACAAAAAACAACAGAAAGGGTGGTGAAGACAGGGTTACCGACTTGGAACGGTCAGTAGGCAATAAGGCCTACTGGTTAGCTTGAATCGCCTTTAGATGCGCACAATCCTCGCTATTATCCTGTAAACACAACGTACAAGTACAAGTAATCATAGTAATAAATGTGGTCGTAGTATATGAGTCTGATAGATATACACGTTTAATAATCAACATAAATACAGACACAAAGTTCTGCCGGGTTTGAACAAGTTTAACACATTTATAATCAAAATTCAAGTTTATATCAAATTCCATTAGTCAAAAAACCCATAGAGATATTCATTTGTACAACAAACAAAATACTAAACCAGGGCATCCGGTACAAATACACTGAAGTATAATATGCATATAATTTTTGCTGCCACTAACCTATGTTTACGCAATATACTGTACAGTTTTCAGTTAGGCCCTAATTCTAATACTCCGAAACTCCCTTTTAAATCTAAAACCACTACAAAAGCATAGTACTGTTTTTTACAATGTACAACTATTGGGGGGAAAAAAACAGTCACTTAGGTTATTGAAATAAATGTAACAAATAAAGCGACTTTTCTAGTATGTGTTAGACATACTTGAGTTAATCAATTTCTTTATAGTTTTATATTCGTTCAGTATGCAGAAAATTCTAACCTAAAATGAAACTCTTTTACTCACGAAGTGTATCTAGAACAAATATAAATCACTAAACATGTGCGCAAGTACATTTAATAAGACAGACAAGCAACTAGTTTTCGAATGTGTGGCTCCGTTTAATAGGTTAATGCAAAAAAGGAAATTAATAAGGCAGATAATAGGAAAGAAAACAAATATAAATCACTAAACATGTGTACAAGTACATTTAATACGACAGACAAGCAACTAGTTTTCGAATGTATGGCTCCGTTTCATAGGTTAATGGAAAGAAAAAAGGAAATTCATAAGGCACATAATATGGAAGGAAATCAGGAGGGAGCTAAATAAATTAGTATAGTTTAAAGTTAGAGCGAAGATTTTCGTTAGCTGGTTAGTTGAATGGAGTTTTACGTCATTTTCAGCACATGGTAGGTTGACGGTCGATTGTTTCGTGATTGAGGCTGAACACCCAATTGCCTTGGGTGGAACCAGTAATGTATACCTCCCACCATCCGGAAGAATCGACATTTTCTCAATTACAAGTTGAGCTCCCAGTGGGATTTAAAGATGAATGACCACCCTTTTTGTAGTATTATCAATTAATAAATTTAACATCATATGGACTTTTCTTGATAGTCTCGGAGAGAAACATATATTTAAAACCGCTACTAAGTTGTATGCAAAAATAAGTATTATTTGCATGACGTAGATACTACTTTTACCACTGCGTGACTGCACTGGGAAATGAGGTAAATCTGAATTGTACAGCTGCACAACTATTGCCAGATAATTGATAAATACATTTACCTGCGAATTAATTTACCTGTTCAAAGTTTTCTACGTGATCAAATAAAATCGTTATCTCGCTTTTCACAAATATTGCAATGTGTGAATTGTAAATATCTATTGTTGTATATTGATTTCGATTTAAATAAACATAAATATGTTCATGAAACAAAACATGGCCGGAGAACTTTAACCCGCAGCAGTGAGACGCGAGTACGTGCCAAACACAACGTGTTTACAATCCCGGCCACGGAGGGGCAGTTCCGTTTGTTGAAACATTAATATCCAGAGGTACACTTACTGGCTACAAAAGAAACAAACAGAAAACAGGATAACACATAATACACGTGATATTGCATTTACAATGCACGCACATATTTGTACTTTTGTGGATTCTTACAATTTGTGAACATGTAACGCAGTGTTTTATTGTCTAAACATAACTAATCATCCTACCTTCACCGAAAAATAACCATGTGTAGTGTTTCTTATGGTCGTTCGATTAATGCGATCATCCTTTTAATTTCCTTTCAAGAGAAACAAAAACAGCTAGGAGCATCCGTTGTTTCTATTTCTGTTTTAGAAGTAATTTACATTCCCAGTAGTGCGTGATTTAGGAAAGATAAACGCTATTTATTCGGCCATGTCGGGACTTTTTCATCTATGACTTTATATGCATATTTCTACTCCATTTGAACATTGACATAATGTGGTCGTCTTTTCATTTCCTTCCAAAACAAGAAGCCAGCTACGAATATCTGAAATTTCTGATTGTTTTTAGAACTAATTTACGTGCGACAGAAACTAAATCACATTTTTCTAAGGAAGTTTTCGTCTAGACTATGGCTTCCTAAACCAAGAGAGAGATCCTATACATGGGAACCAGCTATTGATTTTTATTGCACCTCCCACAAAATCCTAGGAATTTCATTGGATGGTGACCCTCTATTATTCTATACTGGATCAGTAGATTTCATAGAGGGTCACTAAAACAATATGGACTACAATTCATATTCATAGTTTAAATCATTTGCAAATAGTTTTTGAAGGAGTTAGTAACAAACATGATAAGTAAATTAATAATGTTTTTAAACTGTACCGTCAACGTCATGACGTCAAATTGCGCGAACGTCTCAATGACGCTGACGCTCCATTAAAATGGGTTAACTATCCGTGTTTGCCTTAAAAAAGGTGCTCGATGCAATTAATCAGTCATTGGGTTTGTTACTGACCCCCTACATATGCGGGGTCAGTCAGATATATAGGCGGACTCGGCTATTGCCTCGCCTCCTATAAAACTTACTGACCCCATATATTTCTGTCGGGGTTCAATAACACAACCAATAACTAATAGTGATTCAATTTTACGTATCTCTGAGGTTCATACTTGACTCGTAAAGTACGCCTGTATTAGACATGTACAACTAACTACGATAACGACTAGGACATCAGACTAAATACTGAGCACGAGAACATGTTGGGGCTGATCTCAAAGTCGTATAACAACCTGGGTTTTAGTAGGCTCACAGGGGTTTGTGTAGAAAATAAAATCAAATTAAAAAGTACATGCTTTTAATATTTCTGCGAATATATATAAGGCGTCTGTTATTGGGCGAGTCGCTGTGTCGAGGTTGGTGTCTAGTGCTGCGGGTTCGAATCCGTTGGTAAGTGGTTGGTACAAAATGTTCTCCACTCATACATATTATAGGTCATATGCATAGACCTTTCAGACTATTTTATCTTAATACAGTCTTCGATGCAACCACCCAGACTCGGCTGGAGTTTTAAAGGGGCTTGCCTGAAAAAGTTTTCAGAGGCGGGTACAGATCAGATGCAGATCCAAGCTTTTGGTTTGAATATTTGTGTGTGGGAGGGGATGGGGCGGGGAATGCGGAGGATCATTCGAAACAAAATGTTTTTCTACTTGACATTTAGTGAATTCTGTTGTATTTTCCAGAATAATTTTATGTTATTCAAAGATGACGAATAGTAGAAATGGCGCGCGCCCCATGGGATTTTAGAGGGTTGGGGCGCAGGGTCAGCCCTATCCCTGAATCCGTCTTAGTACATGATAAATACACATTTATCCCCTATGTCATACCCTAAAATTGCCGCCGTAGCCGGGATAGTGAAGACGCTGCGTCTAAAACTTTCTCGCCTCTCACTCCTGCGGGTTCGAATCCCACTGCGAGTTCGAATAATCCAGTTAGAAAGGGTAAATTCTTAAAAGGATTCTTGTGGTGTGGAAACATATTGATATGTTCTAGTTTAGATGGTCTAAATGTCCTAGCAACCTTTTAAGTCGTGGCATCCTGTTAGTTGTTTTTTTACACATTTGAGTGGTGCATATAAATTGCTTTACATATTCCTAACTGTTGATTATATTGAACCAATAAATGTATTTTAACCTGGTAGTACTGAAAACGCAAATTGTACTATATCTGACTTTAAATACAAAACCCTGAAAGATCGTGCAGCGCGTGCGCTTATCGCCGCCTTAAATGCACACTAGAACAATTGAATTTATCAGTTGACCCTAACATCGAAATGGATGAGGCCGCCACTCTATGACTATTGAGGGTTATTTTTTTCTTTTACAATATATGTTATGTTATACATGAGTGCTGATTTATAAAGAATTGTTTCGCATTTGTTTCGACGTTTATGCGTTTTTAAACGTCGGTAGTAAGTGGCGTAATCCAAGTGCTTTATGGCAAATTTGCACTTCTCTACTGGTGTTAAAAACCGCATAAACGCCGGACAAACACTAGGTTCGTGGATATTTCCATTTACTACGGGCAAAACCGAATAAACAGCGAATAAATGCGAATTAATTCTTGTATTCACATTAATTTCCCGTCGCTATAATAGTATCAGCAAAAATTCTAATAACAAAAAGCAAAAGAGAAACCACTACTGTCAGCGTCTTTCCGTGCAGTGGAATATCCATTTTCTGCATGCATGCAGGTTATAATAGCGTAAATGAGTCTCCATGCCCCTTCCATAGTAAAGTTAGAATGTTGACAAACTATTAAAATCTCAAACCTTGTTAGAATTCTGGGAAACTTACGTTACTATGCAATAAACATGACTGCTATTAAACATCAACAAGGAAATAGAGGGTTGAATATCTTCTAAGAAACATTTCTTCAGCTCTATACTAAAACCGGTTTTTAGCCCTTGCAATTTCGTACCCTGTCACGTTCACTTCTGAAATGTATATCAAAACTGTCAAAAACATGATGAGCTCCATTTTCAAATAGCAACAACATGTCCAGAATACAGTTACAGCCCAAAATAACAGGAAACTGCACTAAAAAAAAATTAAAAGAAAAATAAAGATTAGCACTCTTTAATACAGAACTACTTTCGATGCACCAGGCGAGCACATCCGGCTGAGTTAGTGTAGCGCGTACAGGTCGTTCACCTCCTTGAAGTGGAATAGCCACTTTCTATACGTGCGCAGCCGAGCGTAACTAGTCCCACCTACTTGAAAAAAATGAAGTATATTCGAGATTAAACACTATATTGTTTCAAAGGAAAGTATCAAGTGAATGCAAACATTATTATTAAACCAGTTTGCAAAGATGATATGAAGCGAATATCAACTGTATTAGGTGCGGCTTAAGAAAGGAAGCATGGCGAATAACTGGTCGTTTGCAAAAATGATATATTGCTCTGTAAACCATCTCATCATATCATGTATGCCAACTAGTTTAATAAAAGAATGATGGTTGAATGGTGGTTTGCGTTATTTTCACCACATTTAAGGCTATATATGACGGACGATTGTTTGTTTGGGAGACCACCCACATGTTCCTACAAGTTCATGTAGTGTCAATAATAAATTTCATTGGCATATATATAGTGACGCGCAAACGCTTGGTCGAGCATTCAAGGAGTATTGCTTGTTGAGAAAACACCTCTGTTTCAGTCGGTATTCCTTACCGTAATCGTTACCGTAGTTAGTTGTAAAGGCCTAATATTCATCAAACTTTTGACCACAAGAATCGGACTCAGACTCAAAATCTCAATTTATTAAATTCCAAATAGAAACAATTAGACAAGCAAATTATTATATTTACTTACAGAAACGAGTAATTTTAAAGGTAATTTAACAGAAAATGTCTGAAAATCACAATTCTTACCCATAGTTTTGTGTTGAAAGAGTTTTCAAAAAAATGAGATTTTGTGTCTGAGTCTGATTCTTGTACTCAAAAATTTGTAACACAGATATCAGTCAATACCACAGGAAAAGCGCGTTTGTTAAAGTACATAATCGTAAAGTAAGGCGACAAGTTTATTGTTGTTTAAATGTCTTTTGGAATATTAAACTTGAAATTGCAGATGTAACTGTTTGCAAAATTTCGTTGATACATGCTTCATCAACAATTCATAATTAGTATAACGTAATACAATTGTAAAAAAGGAAGAAAACAAATTTCCAAGTTCCTCTGATTAGTCCTAAATGCCAGTCTGGAATGCGGGATTCTGAATGCGGGATTCTAGATATCCGACTAGTCAAGACATAGACGTGAAACAATTGCTATTGTTTATATGTAAACCTCTTGAGAGCTGATACTATGCGATACGACTATAAATGAAGTAAACATTTTTTTTCAATACATCAAGCTGTATTCAGCGTGTTTTGTTTTGCATGAACAAATAAAATAAAACCTATACATATTATAAGTAACGTGATCTTAAAAAGTCGTGTGTTTAATAATAAGACTATGGTATACGACTCCGTTTAAATCGTTTGAACATTACAAGGGCAAACTGCTTATTTGAAACTTGAAATATTGAGGACATTTTGTTATCGTATTCGTAGTTAATACTTGTATTCGTAAGGGAATGTCAGGATTTGATATAAGAACGGCGTTTTATGATATTGTTTCCAACAAGGTATTAAAAGAAGTTATTGAGATTTTTAATTTTGATATTATGATTAGGGCGATATGTTCACGACAAACAACACAACCCATATACTAATGAATCAAATATTGACCCTATTTATGTAGACTATGAGCTATTGGTCTATATGTATACCGGTCAGTTCATATATGTTCTTTATTTGCTCAGTCGTTATTACTTCACAGTTTATTAAATTCCATTTAATAAACTATAAACTGGATCTACATCATTGGATTTCATATGCGTGAATAAATAATACTCATTATTGTATACTTTCATATTGTCCCGTTTGTTTTGCATTGAGATAAGTGTGCAGTATTCTACGATACTGCACACATTGATCTTTTTCTCGCGCTTGCTGGGATACAATTTTTGACGCTATTCATCCGCACTTTATTAAATGAACGGCAGGACAAGAATTGAATCCAATGTTGAAGAAAAAACACATTTACAATGGAAATAACAAAATAATTAATATCGGTCGAAAACAATATGAAAGTATACAATAAAAAAGTTATTTAATTTGTATGGCTAAATATTACTTGGAACTCGTTGGTTTGGCGCAGGACGACTCGCAAGCTCCTCGTCCTTTGCCAAAACAACTCGTTCCAAATAATATATAGCCATACAAATTCAATAACCTATAGTATATGCTGTTTAAAGATTAATTTGTATATACTCCTCAAAATAAGGATATTTCTCCATTTGATATGATTACCCGTGAAATTGACAACATATCATTTTCAAACGGTAACACATAATATGTAAGCACGCACGCACGAACGCACACACTCACACACACACACACATCATCATCACACCAGCAGTAAAAGATTTGCCTTCATTATTTAGTATCCACTGTAAATTAAGGTCGATTATAATTCTGGAAAATACATGGAACTCGTGCTGAAAATAGACAAAACTGTAAATACGAGTGTCTGTCTTTGGTGTCATATCTTTTATTCATCTTTGCGGTTGACTGTCGCCCTTGATGCTGCTTTCCATGTTCAACTTTTATATCTACTTTTAAATACTTTTAATAACAATATCCAATGTGACATAATACCCTTTTTCGTGACAATTCGCGCAAGAATCGGGTTAAATAGTCGTAAATTTGACTTTAACAACGCACAGACATATTTAAATACCACAACCAAGTTTAATATGTACTAAATTTCTCATAAAGTAGGCATTCTGATGAGTATCTTTGAAAAACCAATGTCGTCATAAAATTAGGTATGCGAATATATTAATTAAAATAAAATAAACTGACATTTTTATTATCAGATATCGTAAAGTCGTACAAGAATAGAAGCTAATGTTTGTCCGGCAAGACATAAAATGAGAATGAATACAAATTACAAATAACGTAAACGTGTTAAAATACTATTTTAAACGGATCTATTCAGCATATTTAAATAGTGTATTAATTAAGAAATAAATTATTTCTTAAGAATCATACAATCCGATAGCAGTTTTACTTGTCACATACAACAAATAAAAATTGGTTCCTTAAATGTATGTCGTTCCTTAGATATATGTCGAGGACATACTTGTGATAATATTTCCTTACAACATGCGCTCAACAATAGCGTGAATGCATACCTTTTCATACTGGCGTTTTTTAAGTGCTGTGTGGCGACCGTATAGTACCTGATCCTTCGAGATCATCAATTCCAATCTTTGTGGTATTAAAATAAAGTAATATACATGTTCCGTTTAAGCCGGTGTTAGTGGGCGTGAGACATGCTGCTCATTACATTTTACGTTTTATCTTTTGTTTTCCTATATAGTCAATCTGTTGTCACAGTGTTCTTCTCCAAGCCCATGGCCATTAAATAGTCAATGGAATGGTTTGGTCCATTGAAATGGATGGCCATCGGATCAGGTTTATGATTTCGTATGAGAGAAACATTCAGTAACATTCTTTGATAAAGTTTACCTCCTGTTTGACCCACATATACAAACGTGTCACATACCCTACACTCAATCTCATATATCTAAAAATGGTCCTATATCAAAAGATTGAAAAGAATGGGTTTTGTGTCGGTCAAAAGAGGATTTTATAGTCTTAAATAGACTTATAAAAAGTGCTTATTTCGCCAGTGCATTTAATGTAGGAAACCTACCTTTATCAACCAATACAATGTTTCAATATCAATGTATACATACCAAACAAACACATTTTGTCGGCCATCTTGAATTTGAATCGAAGAGTTTTACGTTAGTTTCGAAGCATATTTTAAACTCAAGAAAGCGTCCTTAATTAAATAAATAAAGAATTGAAACATGCATAGATTAAGTGCGCATACGATTGTCCTCCTTTCCTGGAATAGTCTTCGCTTGTAAAGAGAAAATAGGCTTACTTCCGAAAGTATTGGGTCCTTTTCACTTTGCATTACGTGAAATATGAAGAGAAAACATCCCATTATTGTTTTGTATTTTTTCACCTGTATGCTTATTATGACTCACAGGTAAATGTTAACGCAAAATAAATTAATGGAAAGTATCTGAATAAGTTTCAAGTGAAAACACTCAACATTTTTAAATCAAAACCGAGGCGTTTGAAAACAAACTTTCATCATAAGCTCCATTAAAATTGTTCTAATATATCCATTTTTCAATATTATATGCCCATTATTTTTTACGTTGGTCGAATGTCATGCAATATCATCTATACAACGTGTATAAAAGAAACATCTTTAAAACAAAAACCAAGGAGTTTGGAAAAAAAATCGAACTTAGCTCATTCGACCATGTAGTCATTTTTAACATGGTGAATTTGTTCACCAAGCTTTAGTAATTATGTTTTTTCACGAATCCTAACTAAAGCCTCACTGACGAATCGACGCATTGCCTGAAAAAGGAGACCCATATTTTAACAGGTTTTCTTCTTTTCTAGTGCGGATAAACATAAGGTAATGACATTGAGAAATTTCAAATAATTTCCTTGATACATTGTTTAAGTTATATATTGTTTATGTAGCTATTTCATCTATTTTCCCATCGTTTTGCTGTGCGTTCTATAAATAGATCAATCATCATCATCACGTGATCATCACGTGATCTTGCGTAAAATGTATTCATACGCTGTATTGTTCTACTAGGATAGTGTATTGAGATGTGTAACCAGTTAATTTTATAATTTATTTCTCTTGCAACACCATCAAACGCATATCTTCCATCTTTCTTTGATTTATATATTTAATAAATATACATGGCCTTTATAGTCTTCGTATAATATTTAATAGGTTTGGTCAGTAATGATTATCGCATAACTGCCCATTCTCCGAAATAAGATTTTTAGCTTACTTTGTAGTACGCTGTGTAATATTCTTAAGTTTTTACCTCCCTTGCTATGAAGTTAAAATGACTGATTCGGTAGTAAAATAATCCTGAATACTTGTGCCAGTCGTGTCGGCGAGACCGAATGCAAATCAACACGATCTGACTGGGTATATATGACGTCATTTGTAAGCTCAGTCGGGAGAGCGGCAGTCCCGAAAAATTATAAAGCGAGCGGGATGGGTTCGAATCTGAGCAGGAACCAATATTTTTTATTCTAATTATATTTTTTTATGTAAAAAAGTTTGTTTAATTCATGCCCAATGGTCTTAAAAGGGGTACACCAGGTTCTTTCTAGAAACATCTTAAATTACAAAATTGTTCCAGTTCCACTATCAATCAAAATGTGAAGCTAGAACCATTTTGTTAATGTCTAAAGTATAGCAAGGGTGGAATCGCACGTAATATGTTGAAATTAACCCTGGTGCATCACCTAGGATAGCACGTATTGCTGTGCAGAATGCATTTCTTTGCAAATAAAATATGTTGTAGGCTCATTATGTTTTGGTCATGTAGAATAAAAATATTAATATTTGTCAATTTTAAATCTGACACCTAGACCCCATACAAAGCCTGATGTACTCCCTTTAAGACTTAAGTCGGAAAACAAATTGTGTGTGTGTGTGGAGAGTGGG